>JAAEAF010006026.1:0-109077 GCA_011037195.1 Triatoma infestans | reverse complement strand
ACTGAAGTTTTAAGTTTTCGAGAATTGGCCAGGAAATGTGAGTGGTGGCTATATGTATATTTAGAGTTAGCTGATGAGCTAATGTTGAACACTAATGGTGGTTTAACCCCTTACTAAATTAACTATGTTAATGAGAGTGTTTAGATTCTCTGGGATACATGCATACATTAAACACATGTTATGTTACTGTTTCCTATCTTATCTATTGATTTACTGCTTGCTGATATGCATCCAGCAATTCTAATTCTGTCTCTCTCTCTCTGAGGAGGTAATTATGATTAACCTGTAATGAGAAATCTTAGCACTCTATAAATAATTATACTTTATTTATATTACATTGAAAATTGAGTTCTCATAGCGTGTATTTCCTATAAGAACTAGATTCTTAAAACTTGGGAAAAAGTATAGGCCTATATATGTAATTAGTATGGGTATTGTTAGTACACCAAGTTTAAAGACAATCTTTTGAAGAAATTACCGTATCCTACGTCCGATTCCCAAGGTGGGTGGTATCTAAACGGAATATGAAGTTCCCTCAGATTTTTTTGACTTTGATATACACACACACACACACACAATTAGCGAAAAAGAGACAGACAGATCTGAAAAAATATTATCCTGGAAACTTTTGTACAGTGCACTACGACCAAAAGAGGTCTCTTCCGCCCGGCCCCCTCCTACTAGAGCCAGGAGGACATTATTCATCCTACAGCATCCTTTCCAAATTAAGATCTGTGAGAAATCTCATAATCTGGGAAAATTATAAGGAGTGTATACGTTCCTCCAATACCTAGTAAATTACCCAGGCTTTCAAATTTTCATTGGATAATATCGACGCAGTCCGTTAGGGAGTATATTTTAGTCCTCCACCTCCCCCACAGAATCTGCAGGTGCTGTCGCTTTCTAAGCCCATCGTCTTCGAAGTGCCACTTGAATCTACAATGCCCAATTAGAAAACCCATCAACATGCGAAGTTTATTTTTACTCAGACTGGTTGTATGCTTCCAGTCCTGATTGGTGACCTCCAAATCTTGAGTCCACAGAAAATTTGGATTTTCATATCCTGCATGATAGCAATATTTTCTTCTTATAATAGTAATAAAAAAAAAAAAATCTGTTTTGAAAAACTCTTACGGCTTTATTTTTATTTTATGCATTTCTCATATTTCAATTTTCCTGAAAAAGTTAGCGAGAACTATAAGTCTTATGATTATGATTTGTTTTCCGGTTTACTATAATTGTGTTTATATATATATATGCGTGGTGTGTGTGCTATGTGATAAACAATTATAAGAAATGAAAGAAGAAAATAGGTAGATTATTTTAACCTATATAGAGCTGTTTTGTAAATGGACAATGTAAACACAGTAATATATCACTACGTGAGTTTTGTGGTGGTTGACTAGGTTGACTATTCCACTATTGTTTATCTTGCTGTCCATTCATGTTTATCAGTTTTTAGTTTCACCACTTTCTTCTCCTTCTATGTTACATTGTTCTGAAAACCTTTACTCCCATCCTTACATTAAGAAAGAAAGACACACAACACACAAGACTAATAAAATCCCACTCTCTCCCTCTCTATCTACCTTCTCCGTTCCAGTAAATTCCCTTTTTGCCCTATATAAATAGTTTTTACTCTATGAGCAGGAAAAGAAAAAGTCAATAATATTTATTTATAACCGAGTATAACGTTGAAATAGAAAACCAACAGAAGAGACTTACCTTCTTTTTTTTCATACAGATAAACAACTCAATACTTTCAGCTGTTTTTGTTTGTTACAGTTATTTCTATTGCCACCCCCCCTCCCCCTCCCATGTTCTATATTGCTAGACTAAATTTACATATCATATTCCCTTTCTTTTGTTCTTTGAAATTTACATTTTATGTTTTTCTCTTTTAGCTATGCAGATTTATTTTAATAAAAAAAACTAAAAACAAATTTAGGTTTTTGCTTAAGTTTTTTAATTATTTATTATTTTAAATTTTCCTATTATAATGCAAATTATATTGCGATCGTATTAAATATTCAAGAATTGAGTTTTCACAAGTAAACAAGATTTGTAGAGGACTTCGCATTCGGTATAAATATTATTTTTTTCTCCAACTGCTAAAATTTTTTAAAAAAGAATCTAAAGAGAAGTAAAACATATAACGGTAACCTCTAATAGAATGTTGTCCATTGAAAATATGTAATGTTTACCATCAGAAAGGTTTAGAACATTAGATTTCAAAGTTAAGCAAAATTATATTATATTTCTTGATATTTAATTTATTGCTAATTGGTTTTAGAATGTTTTATGGACTTCTACTTTACTTTAATATTAATATATTTTAGCACTTTTAATCCAAACCTTAACACTTATTTTAAACTTACAATTATTCCACTAAAATCAGTGGCTAAGTTCTACTCTTTCTCGCTAGTGAGTTAAATACCACTTTCTTTCACTAGTGTGTAAAAGTATCATTCGTATCATTCTTATAGTGCTGCAATGCTATAGTAAGGATCTTTTGAAAGCGCAGATCGTTTTCTGCATCATCCAACCATCTTATCTTATTCTGGGACGACCTCTAGGCCCAACACCCCCCGGATGTCCAAATAAAACTTTTCTTAGAATTCGGTGATGGGGGCATCCGCTCAACCTATCAATCTACCTTTTTTGTTAGAAGAAACTATGTCGGGTTCTCCGTATAGCCTCTTTAGTTCTTCGTTCTTCGATTCTAGATCTTCCGAGGGGATAAATGTAGATCGCTTCCTCGTAGACGGCTCTGGAAACGTATTTATTACGGCAAAATAGTCTACAGACTTTGTTGATGACAGCTGGTCACATAGTAAGGGTGGTGGCGAAAGAACTATCTTTTTTAGTCAACGGCAGCATCCGTAAGTCGAGTCAGATGGCTTACGGCGAATGGGTAGAAGAAACTTATTAGCTGAAGGTTATGGCAACTCTTCTCTAGAAGTGAGCTCTCCGATATTAATGCTTCTGGTTCTCCAGATTGGGAGTTGAGCGCGGGGCTAACGACCTGATCTCAGAAAAATACCATTGTTAGAACTAAGAAAAAGAGATAAGCTGGATGGTCCAAAAGTAACATTATTCAATTCTAATTTGCCCGACATCTAGAGGGAATATATTGGGGTTGTTGAGGAGAGAAATTAAGTTTGATTAAATGAACGAGATATGCTGACACTAATATAATGTAGCTAAGTTTACACTAACTGCACTGGACTTTATAATGAAAATGACAGAATGAATGGTGAGAGTGGAAATATGACACGATGCGGTTGTATGGTTGTATCTGATAGATTCCTTTAGATAGATTCCCACTGGCTTATATACACAGATTCTCCCACTTTAGCCTGCCTAAGTCAGAGAGTAGTCTCTGTTAACCAGAGAGGGCCTCTCTTCTCTCTGCTGTGGTTGCATTATCTTTGCGGTATTATCACAGGAATATGCGAAAAAGATCAAAACAAGTCATAGATACAGCAAATTTGAGGTTATACCAAAAGGACTAGGTTATAGAGGATTATTTGAGTTTAATTAAAATAATACCTTCTTAGTATTTGCACTATTCACATTTTTTACTTTCTCTAACTTCCGTTGGAGGAAGTATTGTAAACGTGTCAAATTCGAAATCGAGTTTTCACCAGAGAGTAAGTATAGCTTTTTGTAAAAAAAAAAAATTCATTGATAACACGAGACTGGATAGATATTAATTCTTCGTGGAGGATGTGAGGTTATAAAGCCCAAACCAATGGGGTCTAAATGCTCATGCTCCCCCAAGTGCCCATATTTGATAAAAGAATGTATGCATCTATAGAGTGTATAAATTTGTGAGTTTTGGTAGTGAGCCAGCGTTTGTATTCAACTATCTTTGTAAGTTCTAGTATGTGTGGTGTGATTCTAGTGGTGATATGACTGAGAAAGTGTTCTAGTATGTGTGGTGTGATGCTAGTGGTGATGTGACTGAGAAAGTAATGTTTACTAATCAAATTCCCTCCTAAGAAGGGCTAGATTGGATATAACAATATTTTGTTTATTTCCAACATTACAAACATAAAAGAAAAAAACAAAATCTGGTGTGATACACTCACACAACTTTCTCTTACTCCAATTTTTAAAATTGTAATTTACAAGAAACTTCCGTAATAGTGAGTATAGCAAATTTAATAAAATTCGTCGGTGTTTTTATGGAGGAAATCACAATAGTAGCTTTGGTAGTTCATATACCAAGTTTGAAGAAAATCGTCGGAGCCATTTTTGAGAAAATCGCAAAAAAACTGAAAAACCAAATAGTAAAGTGGTACATCCGGTTGAGGAATTTTGAGAGATAACCTACTGTCGGATCCTATGATTATACTTAAACGGAATATCAAGTTTGAACTTTCTACGATTTTTCGTTTTTGAGCTATACTGTTCACAGACACACATACACACAAACAGACCATTTTCTAAAAACTACTTTTTTGGACCCAGGGGATCTCAAAACGGATATTTCCGGTGAAAACTCGATATCGAAAATTTGACACGATTACTGTACTTTCTCTTACTAGGGGTAAGAGAAAGTAATAAATAGTTAAATAATAAACAGAACTCACAAGACTTTCTTATACATTTTTCACATTTTTATAATTGACAAGTTATTCCCTGTCTTAACTTGGAGTATTATTTACTATATTTATTATAAAAATATCTTTTAACAGCTAACATTGTCTGACTGCACTTTATTTCCATAAAAGTTTACTTTATTCAATAAAAATGACATACCAGCCCCACCCCCTATAATCAATGTTGATAATAGACGATAAATAGTTGAGCATAAATCTTAGTGTTGCATGTTAAGAGATTTTATCTAGTTGTGTAGTCAATAGAAACCATTGCCTGTCTGTTTTAATAAAAGAAAATCCAACCGTTCGAGGTAAATAACCCTCTACTATTCATATATTATTTATATAAATGTTGTAATAAGTGGTAGAAAGTTTCTAAAAGAATTTACCGTTATAATTCAACGTATTAAGTTTGGAGAAGGGTCTGTTGGGAAATCCATTCTGACTAATTTAGTGGTATTTCAAAAGTTAGGCATCATTTCAAGGTAGATGTATAATATTTTCTTAGTAAAGTATTAACAAATTTAGCTGTAGTCCAGTGGTACTTTCTTTTACTTATAAAATTTCACATTTTTCTTCTTTTTTTTTTTTAAATTCAAGTTTATTACTTCCTGGAATGTTTTAATTAATTCTTTATTAGAGAGAGATAAAGTTAAATAGTGTATATCATTCAGTGTTATTGTAAAATTTAGATGTCTCTATTAACTAGGTCACAATATAAAGGGAATGACCAATGAACTAATGTTTCTGTTAAATGGTGTGTGCGTGTACTTTGTGTGTTGTGCCTTTATGTATTACGTTTTGATTGAGTAGGTACTTAGAGGTCATTTGGGCTAGCTATTTAGGTTGCTTTGTTCTTTACTATCTTTTTTCATCATATATTCTACGATTTGAATAAATCTATTTCAATTAATGTACGTAATTTTTCATTGGTTATAATTTTTTCTTTTTTTTTTACTTTCTCTGACTCCTAATCGTGATCGTGCCAGACTTTTTCGCAATGAAATGTGAGTTTTCACCAGAAACAATTGATGTCTCGAGGTCCTCAAAAACAATGCTTTTAGCGAATGTGTGTGAGTGTTAGCGTTAACAGAATATCTCAAAAATGAAAAAGTTACAGGAAGCTCAAGTATGGTATGCCGTTTGGATATTGGTTAGTAGCATCGCTTCATATACGAAGATTACTGGCAAAATCCATCAACCTACCGGAAGTACGACTTTACTGTTGTTTTTTTTCCAGTTTCCCACGATTTTCTCAAAAACGGCTCCAACGATTTTGTTTAAACTTCATATGCTATTTACATACATAATGACGTAGCTTACCTTGTATTTTCAGTTGTATCTTGTAATGTATCTCTCATACACTTTGTAATGACATTCTCATTTATTCCGGAAACAAAATACAATTTCACGAGACTTGGCCAACTCTCCTACTATGGCAAGATACATGACCACGATGATAGATGACTATAGGTAGGAGAAACGCCTATCTCCTCTATGAAGGAAACATGGCTGTTCGACATGAAACTTGGTAAACACCGTGGCTAAGAGTCCAACTTTAATTACAGCGTGGAAATCTTTCATTTCAATTGCAATTAATACAGTATATAAAAATTTACTAATGCGTTATGAAAATGCAGCTATTCACCAGATATAGCTGATGCATATAAATATTCGTAGAACACAGTAGAACACACAAAATAACTGAAGAATTTTGCAATACGTTCGCTTCTGATCTCTCTACCCTTCAAGACTAACTTGCAAGATGCCACATGGTGTCACACAAGACAAGTAAAGCTTGCGTCTTCTTCCCTACCTCCGTCATCTCTCCTAACTTTACCCTACATCGAATTCAAAGGAAGAAAAAAAAAATGAAAATGTTGTGAATAAACCATTCAACAAACTTTACTTGAATGAAATCTGTCAAATCCTTCTGCGGTGCCTAAAGGGATTGTCAAATTTGAATTTGCTACGAATTTCTGTTATGCTGAATACGTACACATCTGTTTTTCCAATTAGTAGTTTACAAAAGATTTATTTTTGAGGAAAAGTAATAAAAAAAAAAATTCACAAAAATATTTTTCTTCTTAAAGCGTTAAGTGAAAATATACTAGAACTGAAATTGCAAAATATAAATTAATTTAAACGTAATATCGTTTGAGCTTTTTACGATACTTCTGTTTTTGCTATTTACATACCATTCGCTAAAAACATTGTGACACAAAAGTCAATTTTGAAATTTTGACACGATTACATTATGTACTTCCTTTTAAGAAAAAGCAAAAAGGAAGTTAGAATTCTTATTAATCAAAATAAAATTGCGTGATCAATTACCGAGAACTAATGTCAATTAATTCATTGCGGTACGAGTATTCATTTTAAGGAACAGTTTCTAATTCTAGATATCAACATTTATTAGCTTGACCAGTTTCTAAATATAATGAGGAATGATATTGTTAAAAAAAAAAATTATAGTATTTTCATAAATAAGAATGTTGTATTTTTATTTACAAAATTATTTTTAGTTTTACTACAATATACATGTGCCAAGAATATATATTACTAATAATACAAACATTAATTTGTGTTGGCCAACCTTAGTATTATAACTGCAGTATACAATGTCAGCTGTGAAAAGATATTTTTATAATAAATATAGTACATAATAGAATTGTAAGTTATTTATGTAAAAATCTTAGGGTTTATAATACGAGGGTAAGTCAAATATAAACCGGACTTCTTCTTAGTGCCTCATCAGGCCGTCCCAAACAAGATGGCGGGAGCAGCACATTCAAGGTCGGTGAGTTAGGAGTCGAGGAACTTAATCGGCAATTGTTTATCTCTGTTCTGTCGCCAGGACAGCCATGGCTGAAGCAAGAGGTTGCGTTGCGCAACATATTGCTATGTTTTTAACTAATGAAAATCTAAACCAGCGGAAATTTTGCCTCAGATTACAAGCACAGTTTGGTGAAGGTACCCATTCTCGGACCCAAGTGTTTGATTGGGCCAAGAAGTTTAAAAGTGAACGTGAAAGTGTAGAAAATCTAGGTCATGATCGACGCCCAAGATCAAGTATCACGTAAAAATCGATGAAATCGTTTCAGAGTTAGGAATCAGCCGTGGAAGTGCTTATACCATAATCACAGAGCATCTTGGCTTCAGAAAAGTCTGTGCTCGATGCGTTCCAAGGTTACTGACCACAAATCAAAAAGAGGTCAGATTACAAATCACTAAGAGACTTTTGAATCAATTCCGGCAGGAAGGGGAGTTGTTTTTGAGGCGCATTGTGACATGTGATGAGATGTGGGTGCACCACACTACACGCCGGAATCAAAAATGACGAGTAATGAGTGGCGAAAAAATGATGAAACATTCCCTGTGAAGGCTAAAACCCGTCTCTCTGCCGGAAAAGTGCTCACGACTGTTTTTTGAGACTGGATGGGAGTTTTACTCGTTTAACTCCTACACGATCGACGCACAGTGAATTCCGCATATTTTGGGGAAAAGATGTTTTCCTTTACACTGCTATATTAATTTATTACACAATTCCATCACCTAAATAATATTAATTAGAATTAAATAAGTTGCAGAAATTCCGAGTTTAGAAAAAAAAAATCGGATGACCGGAAGTGCGTTTTTATTGAAAACTCGAATTTCAAAAATTTCATCACGATCGTAATACAATAATACTTCCTGTTACCGTTATCACTAAGAGAACGTAATAAATATAGTATTTACATGTATATTATAGATTCGAGAATTCTATCCGTCTCGTTTTATCTAAACTAATAAATAAACAAATTGATATTTATCAACTATTATTGTTTTGAGAAAAATTGTTATTTACATGTTAATTTATTGTATACCAGTCAACATCATTATTCATCAAGGATTTATTTATTTATTTTATTTTTGTTTTTAACTGGGAAATTTTGAATTTTTTTTTTCCGAACTTTGACAATTTTTCTATAGAAATTGTTTTTCGTCAAATATAAGAGAATTATTGTGAAGTTTTAGCATTGCTCTAAATGTGCTATTTAAATATTTTGTACGACTGGTATCATCTAAATAATATAGCGAGTGGGGGCAATAGCTGTTCAGATTACTTGGTGTTTACAAGTCAATAATTTCAATGGAAATTATATTTTGTAATTCATTGAGATTGAAAATGACATTTTTAGAAATTACTTAACTATATCGCAATCATCATTACTCAAATTCGGTTAAAAAAAAAAAAAATTCAGAAGGAAGTTTTCGTTGATTTGACAATTGAGAGGGAAATTGGCCTTAATGTTACATATCAAATTAGGCTATCCACACTTTCGTTAAAACATCACTAGTTTAAATTACACGTCCAAGAAGATTTCCCCATAAACATGCTGTTTATGTGGTCAGCTAGATATTGCGTTTTTGTTTGTAATATTTTAAAGTTGTTTTTAATAATAGTTTGGTGGGGAAAACCAGATTGTATTTTTCCTCCTAAACTGAAATGATAGTATATTATATATAGATTTTTATGAAATCTATAGTTTTCTAAATATTATTTATTTTATTTAATCAGTATGTCTATAATATTTATATTCTAGAATAGGAAATTATTTCCTATTCATGGAGATTACAAGAATGGAACTTACATTGAAAAAAATTTCCTAGAAATATTTCTACATTACGTATAAATATTTAGATTTATATAAAATTTATAAAAGAAAGTATATATTTTTTGAATGAGATAAGATAAAAAACATGGGCAAATCTGTTAGACGATTGACAAATAGATAAAAATTGATATTTGCTATTCTCTGTACAGTTACCAAAATACACAAACTAATTCACTGATAAACGTCTTGGATTCCAACTGACAACTTAGTAATTTTAAAATTAATTTAACGTCAATATTTTTCAAAAATATAGCAAACATTAAACACTTAATTGTATCACGTAAATAATTTTATTACCCTTATAATATTTAATATTTGATTAAAAAAAAAAAAAATGTTTACTTTATCATACTCCTTTCAAATTTTTGATATCGAGTTTACACCAGAAATAAACATCTCTGTGTGTGTGTGTGTGATCATAGTTCAAAAATAGAACATCGCTGAAAGTTCAAATTTGTTATTCTGTTTGTAGGAATATATTGGGATCCGACAGTAAAAGTTATCCATCAAATTCATAAACTTTTTTGCGATTTTCTCAAAAAATGGTTCCAATGATTTTTTTTTTTTGCATATATTTTTAAAGTTTATGACTTTTATTTGAAAGAAATTTCCGGTAAAATTCATTTAAGGGAGGGGGGTTTCGTGGGAAGATATTGAGTTATAGTTTTCCTTTAAAGTGTGCTGTTTAAGTTAGGATTGATGTAGGATTGTGTATTATCTATATAATACTATTTGAAATTAAAATGTATTGCTAAAATTTACGAGTTTGAAGTAAATCGGTTGACCGGAAGTACGACTTCACTAAACAGTTAGTTTGTCGTTTTCTATGATTTTGTCCATCAAGACATCTTGGGTTTTCTTCAGATTTGGTACACTAACTCTACATACAGAGGTCATCACCATTGTCTATAAACTTATTTTCTGACTAGAAAAATGACTTGTGACACATTCTGGGGGGGAGGTGTGCAAGGTCATGCCGTCCTCAAAGTTGTTTATTAATTAAGTTTAGATTCTCCCAATGATATAACTAAATATTTAATAATCATTATAATTTTGAAGAAAATTTATCAATTATTACAATCTTAATTACAGTAAGAGAAAGTCGTGTGAGGAAGGAGGGGTATGAAATAAATAGACATTATATAAGTATTTTTAATTTGGCCCAGATGAGAGCAAAAGTAATTTTTTTTTTTTTTTTTTTATGAATATTTTGTTTATAATTATTTAATTGATTATCTTCAAATAAATATAAACAAGATAACAGAATATGAGAGAAAATTTGTAAACAGAATTATAAATAGTATGACGCACGTTTAGAAAAGGAATTTCTTCTCCATTCAAAAATAAATTTTTCCACAATTTATGGTACAAGAAGAATTTCTTATCTCTGTCAATTATATTTTTTCCTAATTTCCTAATTACATCAATTATATGTATAAATAAATATATCTCTGCGTCATTTTTAAGCCCAATGATTAGATTTTATATAGGTTGTTTTGATTTGTTGCGATCTGTCATATTTTCTCAAATATTAAGTTGAGATGTGAACAAAATATTAAAAAGCCAAAAAAAAAATCGCTGAAAACTCCAAACTTGATTTATTCTTGATTTTAGGTACCACATCTGCTCCAGGCATGAAAGTTGTGGGTGGGTGGTTCTGTCAAAATCAGGTTTTTCCGTTTTTCGCAATTTTTTTGAAAATACTACATTATTATTATCATCATCAATATTCAAGGGAGGGGAGGGATCAACTCTGCGCTATCCCAAGCCACTATGGGCCCATATAATTGCCCCAAAAGAATAACAACTACAACGGGACTGGAACAAAAGTCCCCGCGCCCGGGTTTTACCAAAGCCCAAACAAATCGGACCATAACCTTAAAAGGACATCATAGCCTAAGCTCTTCCACCGACAAACTGTTCCGGCTAAAGGTCCTGAACCTAATTTGCTCAAAGCCCAAACAATCCGCCATTAGATGTATGAGTGTTTCCTCTTCCGTTTCGCAGACTCTACAAAAGGGTTCCGATATGAGCCCATTGTATAGAGATATCTCCTTAAGCCACAATGCCCAGTGAGGAAACCAACCAGATGCCTAAAGGCATCCCCTCACTAAAAGTCCTGCCACAGGATCTCTAATGAACATCTAGACTGCCGACAATCCAGTGTGCCCATCCATAGTAACGAGTGCTGTGAAGCGTCAGCTTGACAGACATGAGTCAAAAGACAACAGCAGAGCAGGCTCGGGACCAATGAAAGGAAGAGAGGCACCAAATTTGGCAAACCTATCCACCTCCTCATTTCCAAAAATTCCTATATGACCTGATACTCAGACTAGAAGTACATCCTTTAATGAAGAAAGCTGTAGGTGTGTGTTTGTGATTTTATGAGAACAGTATATAACTTTAAATACGATAAATTAGAGGCAGTTCAAATTTGAAGTTCTGTTTGGGGTTCTGTTTTGAAGTTGTCTATCAAAATTCCTCAACTGGAAGTACCATTTTATGTTTCAGGTTTTTGCGATGTTTTAGGAAATGATTCGCAACGGTTTTCTTTAAACTTTATACGTCAGTTACACACACACACACTCATATATAGATCTAACATTTTTATATGAAACATTTTCTGGGGAAATTCATTTTATAGTGATTCTGTGGGCATGGATGATATTAGGGTCTTTCTCTAATTTGTCACTTCAGGTTGTTGTGGTTGGTTTCGCAGAGCTGGAAAGCATCAGAGATATTTTCCATGATAGCCTCCTACTTTTTGTGGTCATCGACTGGTTTCGGGCGTTCGCCCATCTTCAGGATGGTTTTATCAAAACAGTGTGATAACATAGACTTACACAGAGCAAATCCAGTTGATACATTCAGCTGAAATATCAACTGAATTTACTTTGTGCAAGTCTCTGTTATCACAAAAACATCCTGATGATGGTCGCACCCCCGAAACCTGTCGATGATCACAAAAAGAAGCAGGCTATCACGAAAAATATCTCTGATCACTTCAGGTTATTTCATTGCTCTTCTTCTTCAACTGCACGATGAATGAGATTTAAATACTTTGCTATCTCATAACAGTGTTAAAAGAAAATCGGGTGACCGAAAGTATTTACATTTTTTTATATATATATTCTGTGGCACTAGAGGAGGTTTTAGTATAACTTTGTATACTATTGAATAATCATTTTCAAAGACTTCCAACTTTTGTGGATAAACTTTTTACTGAAAAAATTCATTTAGGGATGTTTTGTGAAGGGTTGACGATATTTAGACGTCCTCCATGTCTGTGTGATGTTTTTTCCAAAAAAATTATTTTATGGACTCTTAAGATACATGGGGACATCACACTGCCCTCCAGTGTCCTAATCATACAGTGTAGAAGGTTCTGCAACCTGTACAGTAGTCATGGCAACTAAATATTTAGTAAACATTCTAAATTTAAAGGAAATTATCATTCATTAGCAGTAAGAGAAAGTGGTGTGAGTGCTTCATCCCTAATTTACTTTTAATTACGTTTTTATTAAAATTTTTTTTTTCATTCTAGCTTTTCCTTATAGGATAAATTTGGAAAAGATCCATTTATTTTGTCATCTAAATGAATACAGAATTTTTCGGACAAAGGTGTTCTTTTTGTTCTCCGTGTAAGTCTTTATTTACTTTCTTCGAGGTCATATCCGGTTTGGTGGTGACCACACTTATTGTCCATTTTGGCCATCTATCATCATTCAGTCAGTCTTTATTGATGTTCTTTAATGCCACCATTGTAAGAAAAATCCATTCAGAACTTTATCCTTTCGTATTTTGAGAAATTATCTTATTATTTATTAATATTATTATTTTTTTAACGTGGAATAAGTTATAGAAGATAGTCCTTTCCGTTACGTATATATAAGTATGAAATATTAATCTACTTCCTGCTAAAGTGTTTATTTTAATCTTAATAAAAAAGAAATGAAATTAAGGTGGAAAAAAATGGGTGCATTAATAAAATTTGTTGGGGTATCTGGTAGATTTGAAAATTTTTGATAAAATTCTTAATTCCATATTCTGAAAAACTTGTATTTACTTCCTTTCTTTTCTAGCTATTTCAAACAACTTCCTACTTTCAGCAGAAGTATATCCAGTTTCCTTTTTAAATGTTTCCTGCTTTATTTTTTTTGAAAATATTCATAAACAGGAAGTGATTTCCGATTTCCATTACTTGTTAGCTTTAAAGAAAGCATTAGGCAAAAATTGTATGTCTTTCAGTCAGTCCATGAAGAATTTTTTTTTTTTTGTACGTTTGTTTATGGATGGACGAATAACTTAACGACGAAAACTCATAGAAGCTCAAACTTGTTATTCTTCCTTTTAGGATACCTCTAGCAGCAGACCGACCCGCAAAATTCGACATTAAAATGTTCGATTTTCTTAAAGTGACGTCAGTGATTTTCTTTAAATTATCCAAGTGACAATCCCACACCTTTCTTCGAAACATTTTTCAGGAAGAATTTATTTTGAATTTTGGAGAGCTCGCCCATTTTGTTTCCTGTAAATTGCTTCTTTAACCTTCAATATAAATAAGGACCCAATGAGTGATAAAATGCTGAATTTGAAGAAAATATTCGCAAAATGGACCTTGTGAATGTTTCTTTTGATTTTCGTGATTTTGTGAAACTGTCAAATTTTCTGAATTAACGTTTTACCGGAAATACATGTTTTTAGATTTCCTGAGAAGAAAAACAAAATTTGTAAATGGTCTGAGCACATTGAACAAAATATCCCAAAATAGCAGGAAACGATTTGATATCCAAGGCTTATTTGAAATGGAAGGATTTAATAATATTCCGTTTAGGTTTCACAACCGTACCAGAACAATGGTTTCGGACAAATCCAACAACCGGAAGTGTGATTGTTGAATATTTAATCAGATTTTACGTTTTTCTCGAAAATGGTCCCAAGTTTTTCATGAAACTTGCAAAAAAAAATTGACACTTTTTTCGGATAAGTTGATTTTAGAGTTTCTTGCTGAGACTTAGGCTTTTTTCTATATTAGTAATCAGTTCCACTCTGCTGGGTGTTAAAGGAAATAAACATGGTAGGTACTTAAAATTCTGGATTTTAAGAAAATTTCTCAATAGGACTGTGAGAATAGCAGAAAGAAATGAGCGTTTTGCTTTTTTTCCCTCAAAAAAATCTATTGCTACACTTAGTTAGGGAAAATGGTGTACCCACTTCTTCAGGAATCTCTTCTTGGAGTCTCTTGTGGGTGGGTAACTATACATACAGACACTCCGCAACACTCAGTCAGTACACGTAGGATCGCCAGAGATAGCTGATGGTCCAAGTATTGGGGCTTAGCGTACAGGCACGCATTGGAGTTTAGTGTACGAACTACTGCCTACAGGCAACTCAGATTAATAACCCACAGACTCACTCCACACACCTACATTCTATGTAGAAAAACCGATACATAAGTGAACCAAAACAGATTTTTTAGATAGCTGTGGATTTGGTTACCTCCTTCCCCTCCCCACATCACATCTAACCAGCTCTCAGAAGACCAAAACCTACAGTAATACTCTTCTTATTGAAGATCCTATCTCATGAATCGGGACTATAATTCGTACAATTTAAATGATTGAGAAACTAGAAAAAGTACTTTTATCCAATGAATGCAGTTTTGCCTTCATCTGTATGCTGCTTTGCTAGATAGACTTATTGTTATAGAAAAATGATGCTATGCGCGAAATGTATGTGTGTGTGTGTGGGTGTGTATGTGTGTTGATAGTGGATATCATAGTGTAAAGGGATAGAGGGGGGTACGTGCATGTGCGTGCGTGTAACAAACGTGACCGGTAATAAATAGATCTTTGTCTGTCTCTCTTTATCTATCTATCTTTTTCTCTCTTCTAACTCTCTCTTTCTCTTGTAACTCTTATTCGACCTTGACCAGGTCACAAAACATATATATATATATGGTATATCTATATATATTGTCTACAGATACACACACATAACAGGCACTTACTGAAACCAGCTTTATTAGGTATACATATATATATTACTTTCCTCTAATTCTGTCAGCTCTTGTTTAATTATTTCTGATAAATGTATACCGTATCCGCTTTCTCTTTTATTCTAACTTTTGTTTCTTATCTCTCATATATTTTATAAATAACATTTATCCAATGATATATGAATTGTCCCTCGCCCCCCTTACTTCTTCGTATTTTTATTTTATTTTGAATATGCTATATTTTATATTCTACTGACTTTGATACTTTCTTTTATGAATTCTCTAGCCTTCACTCAGCGCATACCTGTTAAGTCCATCCTTTGCAAAAACATGTAGGATCAGGTACCCATAATTTTAATTTTTAACATATTTTGCTCTAATTGTGTTTACTATAATATCAGTTTATATTTATTATAAAAATCCATGTGACTTGAGAAAAAATTGAAGTTTTAGTCTTGAAGAGCTATAAAAGATGTAGGTCCAAATGGATCAGCTTTATAAATTACTCTCTATGTCTTCTTTCTGTCTCAGTATCTCAACCTTATTCTTTTTTTTTTTTTAACTGACCTCTTTGAAAACAGTAATAAAGTTTTTTCTATCCCCATAGCCAGTGATGGTTTCGGAATTAATCGGCCAAATTTCAGAGATGAATTCCTGGAAGGAAAGGAATCTGAAGGAGACAAGCCAATGATATCCTCTTAGAGATATGGATGTTCAATTGTTCGAAAAACAAGTATATGTTATTAACTTTTCTTCAAATTTATTTAAAAAACTAACATTTTCAAACAAACACAAAATGCGTTTGAATAAAAATTGAAAATAAATAAATTAAAGTATGAATTTATCTCTAGAGTTCACATGGACACATACATGCTTCTAAGTTGAATAATGGCTAGTATGTACCATTTTATGCTTCTTAAATACATTGTTTTTAAGTTGTACATCAATTAAGATGCAAGGAATTGATTCCAAAAATACACTTAGAGAACAACAGGATTTCACTAGTGCAACAAGGGTAAAAATAAAATGAAAATTATTTTTATTTTATTGTAAACTACATTTTGCTGATCTCTGCTCTACACGTAAATAAATAAATGCCAAGCTACAGAGATAGTCTTGGTTTCTGGCTATCGAACATCTAACTTAACTCGCATACATTCAGCAATATTTTTTTCTTTAAAGCCATTTTGGCTCTTGAGCAGCTTGAGGCATAAATTATACATTAAGAGTCATACTTTAAATGATATACAGAGACAATACGGTTTTTGGAAGAAGCCCTTATCGATTTCCCAAACAAATTCCAGCAACAATATTAGTCTTCTTAAAAATAATCAATAAAATTTATAGATCCAAAGATTATTGTTGCATTAAACGGGAAAAAAAAAAATTGATAAAGATAATTGATATAATTTTTAATGCTTACGTTGACTAGTTTTAAGCAAATCTTATTCTATTGTAAATTTAAGGAATTTATTTCACAGTTGTATTATATGAATAATTAAAAATGACTCTCTCATTATTTATGCGAATACTTTCCTTAGGTACTCATTGTTTATATCATAAAATATTCATTAACAATCATTTATAAATTTTTTAATAAGAGTAACTTTTCTTTTGAGAAAATACTAGACTGAAATAAATGTATCCATTTACATATATTCGTTCATAAATACCTCATTGACACTAAGCTTGTACAAGTCAATGAATAAATTATGTGTCTTTTTTTATTTATTTTAAATAGATAATAGAATGATTTCATTTAAACAGTAATATTTATTTTGCAAGAGAAAAATACAGAATAGAATAATTTTATTACATTATTTGATAATTTGTGTAATATCAAAATCGAAAGTAATAAAATCTTACACGCTTTTCTCTTATCGCTGTTAATACAATTTATAAATAAAATGACCAATTTTCTTTAAACTTCAGATTTTACTTATTTGTCATATAACTAAATATAAGGTGGAGGGGGAGGGACAAATAAAAATGATACGTTTATATCTGTGCCAACTTTAAAGATCATTTCGAGGAGATAATTCCAAAAAATGCAAAAACCTATTCTATAATGTTACTGAAATATACTACCTTGGCCAAAAGTATTAGGCACCTTTAAATAAAAGTTTATTTATTAAAAGTTTAGTTGTGTAAACAATTAGAATAATTTTTTTTTTGTTTATTATAAACAAATTACGTTTACAAAACCAAATAATGTCCCTCAGGTTGATTAAATAGATCAAATTCCATCTCCATCGAATTTTTATTTGTTAATGAATGCAGTTAATGGTTATTGCAGTATTGTACTAACTAACTATTGTACAGTTAACTAACTAATGTACAGTAGTTATTGTATGGTTTTCAAGATACCGGGCTTGTAAGTTGTTTAGCTTTAATTTTTTCAATTTTATTTATTAAAAATGGGGAAATTAAGAGAACTTAGTGAAGTTGAAAGGGGTCAAATAATTGCATTATTATCGGAGGGACTTTCGCAAATACAAATTTCAAAAAAAATGAAAATATCTCGTTGCGCAGTGCAAACGACCATTAGAAGATACCAAAATACTTCTTCATTAAAAAGTTTACACAGACCAGGTCGCCCAAGGAAATCTGGCTGTCGCGAAGATAGGATTTTGATAAGAGAAGCCCTTAAGGACAGGAAAAAAACTTCTTCTGAATTAGCTAGCTCCTTTAGTGAATGTGCTGGAGCTGAAATTTCGGCTCGAACAGTTAGGCGAAGGTTAGTAGCTGCAGGCTTGAAAGGGTGTAAGGCAAGAAAAAAGCCACTGTTGTCCGTCAAAAATAAATTAAAACGTCTCTTTTGGGCAAAAAGTATGAAGGACTGGGTATTCGATGATTTTGCCAAGATTGTTTGGTCTGATGAAACCAATATAGAGGTAAGATTCTACTTTTAATATAGAGCAAAATACAATAAAAACAAAGGAAAAATTAATAATCAATGTTAGAAAAATTCCATGTAGAATAATATTGATTTTCAACTTTTTTTTTATCTAGCTTTTCCCTGTGCCTGGAGCTACATACGTAAGGCGCAGAGTAGGAGAAGAGTACAAAGCAGAATGCGTGGTTCCTACTGTTAAATTTGGAGGAGGTAGTATAATGGTATGGGGTTGTATGGGTGCGGCAGGCACTGGGAAAATGTTTATTTGCGAGGGTAGGATGAACAGTGAGAAGTATACCTCCATGTTAGATCAGATATTACAGCCATCAATTAACAAAATATTTAACAACTGTCCTCCACAGAATGTCTTGTTCCAACAAGATAATGCTCCGTGCCATACGGCAGCAAATTCTCGCCGCTGGTTTCAAGATCGGGGAATAAAAGTATTGCAATGGCCAGCACAGTCCCCCGACTTGAATCCAATTGAACATTTGTGGGGCATTCTTAAAAAAAGAGTGCTTAAACATAAGTGCTCAACGAAAAATGAATTGGTGAAAATTATTAAGGAGGAATGGGAGAAGATATCACCTGAGATTTGTTGCCGATTGGTGCAAAGTATGCCAAATCGCGTGAAAGCCGTAATAAGAGCAAAGGGTGGTCAAACAAAATACTGAAATTAATGTAAAATATTTAAAAATATATAATTTAAAACTTACTGCTTGTTAATTTATTGCCTTATTTGAAATTAATTGAAATTACATAGGTGCCTAATACTTTTGGCCAAGGTAGTATTTGGTGTGTTGAGTTGTTGTGTGTTTGTGGTAGTAGTTGGTGTAGCACGGGCGGGTTTTTGGTGTGATGTGATGTTGTATAGTGGTAATAGTAGCTTGTGTAGCACGAGCGGTTTTGTAAAAGGGCTTGTATGTATATGTTTAAGAGAGAAGTATTAGTAATAATCAAGAGAGCACCACTGTTTTTAAAAATAAATATATTATTCTCTAAGCAAATTTAAGTACTTTACAATATCACAACTATATCTTAATAAATCAGATGTTTACCTAGAATAAAGGCAAATCACTGTCACTGGCACTGAGTTTATGAGAGCGATTCCTGAAGCAAGTGTTCTGACTTCAATGTCTGTTCAGACTGTTCTGAAGGAATTTCTTCTCTTCATAGTTCAAATCCTTTCAAATAATGCTGGTCATGTCTGGAGGGAGTTTTATTGTTTTACCCTAACTGTTTCTTGCCCTTTGTCTCTTGGTTTGCATTGACCTAGATTGTAGTACCTGGCTCTATCCCCATCACTAAAATACACTATTTGAACTAGCTAATTTTCACAAAATTATTGTATTAAACTATTTTCCAAAACTATTATTTTTCCATTTCGTTCTTCCACTACATTACACTTCTGGTTAACCGATTTGCTTCAAATTTGGAATTCCAGCAATCATTCTAGTGTCTATTAATATTATATAACTTGTAGAACCATACAATGAATTGAAGTAAGTACTTTAGTGAGAAGCTTAGCGTTACTGTTCCCCACAAGAACCCCCCCAAAAATTCAATTTTTCCGGGAAAATGTTTTAAATAAAAGTTACAGGTACTTTGTACATGTAGATAGTATACCAAGTATGGGCGGGTTTGGTATTGTATTATGAGCATGAACTTGTAACTGGGAGGACCACGTATAACTACACCCACCATGTAGTTATAAATGTTGGAACAGTTTTTGAGAAAAAAGTGTTAACTAAAAAAATAAGTTCAGTAAAATACCAATTCTGATTGATGGATTTTGCCTGAAACCTTCGTGGTCACAAGCGGTGGTAGGTAGTAGCTAGACGGAATATTAAGTATGAGCTTCCTGCTACTTTTCGTTTTAGAGATATTTGTCTCCCCCCCCATATATTTTTTTTATATATATATAGTTTTTAGCTATAAACATTTATTTCATATTCAGGGAACGTAGAGAGTCGATTGGGGACTTAGGGTTGTAGAGAAATGGACTTCAACTAGATATTTACATCGCCATATTTTTTTTTTTTTTTGTCGATTATACAGAACAATTTTTGTAATACGTAATATATTCCTGTTTACTATTGCTATCTCTAGCACAAAGAAATATTGACCTCCATGAAAATAGAACTAACTATTAGTGTGCACACTTTTTTTTTCTTTCATAGTATAGGTTTTACTTTCTTTTTTTTCTCTCTCCATCATGCGAACGTAATCGATAGATCGATCTTAACATGAACAATTCCCTAATGTTAGAATTACAAGAGCCCTTTGAGAGTAAATAAGGGTGTACTGTTGTTATATAGAAGTGAGAGTATAGAGTAGACCGAGAGGGGGAGACTACTAAAAACTACTAGTGACATGATGAGGGCCTGTCAATGATTATTTTGCGCACATACTGTGTTCTGTTGTATTACAGAGAGGGGCCTCCTCTAGTGCGCTTTAACTATATAGTGCTTAGGCAGTTCCCAGCCGGCAGTTTTCTCCAAATTGTCCCTTCGTAATAGTAGTGTGTAGAGAATACACCAGGTGGCTTAGCCAGTCTGCCAGCCAGTTGGGAGCCATTTACTAGCACTAACAACCACCATGATGGCGGACTGGCTATCGTGTTGTTGTTATCCCTCCCACCGCCAGTTGTGTTGATGAACAACTTAATGCCTACCGTTGGTATCTCCTGGGCTTATTTCTTCTATAACTTTCCTTCCCCTCCTCTTCAAATTTGTTTTATTTTTTACTATTCTCCATATGTTTGTGGAAAATAAAATAGATTCTTTTTTTTTTTTTTTTTTATAGAAATTGTATATATAGAATTTTAAATTTGTCTATTCGTAGTTTTTACCAGGTTTCTGTATTTTTACTTTCTGTTACTGTGTAAGAAGGAATTTACGGTCGTGTCATAGTTTCGATTCGAAATTGACTCTATATATATATAATTTACCTAGTAGAATGAATAGGAAAGGGATTAGTGGTAGCGCACTGGGATTCCAACGCGGAAGCCCCTAGTTCGAATCCAGCAGTGCTGTCTTTGTTTTTCAACAATGTGTCTGTAACGAGAGAATGCTGACCGGAGGCAGGCAGTCCACTGGATGCCCTGGAGAAGGGGGCCACGACTGTAGATGTAGATGTTGATGTGCCTTAAATATTAGAAAAAAAAGATAAACCAAATCTATTTTGATGAAGTTAAACAGCCATTTTAAAAAAATTAATTCTTCATTATGTTTTCTCTGTTTCTTTTGCTATTCGTTGTTAAAAAGTTTATCACAAGCAATCAACCGAAAAATGAACTTTACTAAATCGGTTTTCGAGATATTCTCCAACTTTCTTTAAGTTTCTATACTACATTTAAAGGATGAGAACTGTATCACTTTTATCTGAAACCTTTTTTCCAGGAAAATTCAGTTTTGGTAGATTGTGCTGCAACATTTCTAAACTCACCTTTAAACTACCATTTAATTATGTATCGCACTACTAACTGCAGAATACTAAGCTGATTAGTAGCAATGCAAGAATTCCAGATTATAAGAAAGTCAAGTTAATCACTAGTGCAGTTTTACAGAGTAGGCTTTTAATTTTTTAGATTTTTCTAGAAAACGGCTCCATGATTTTCTTGAAACTTTTAAATATTAATTACCGTATCAGTTTTATTTGAAAAATTTGTCTCCATAAAATGATTTTTTATGAGATTTTGTTATAATGGGTTTATCAGTTGAATTTTATTGGGTTTCTTCAATTTTGGGTATTCACAGGTCTATCTTTTCCAATAGGCATTCAAGGCACAGTGTCTAGGGCCCACGAAATAATTCAATTACAAAAATTAAAAAATACTATTAACATTTTTTGCGACCTTTGGCCGTGGAAAATTCATTAAAGTCAAATCTCTTCCAGTCAATTCATATTCAGTAGATAGTATTGCTAGAGCTAAAAAAACTAATACAATATTTTCTGTTTCCGGCTTTCTATAAACTACCCCATCCCCACACTATTTTTCACAAAATTTTTATCACATTATATGATCTACATATTTAAAGACCTTAATTACGAAATTTTAGCGTATTATGATGACACCATCACAATTTACCAACGAATTATTTATTTTATTTAAATAACCTGAACATTTTAAAATTGAAATGGACCCACGAAGATCATCAATGTGCCTACTGCCTAGAACCCATGGAGAGCTTAAAACGGCCCTGGGTAATCAGTATGTAGAATAATACATTTTTCAATTCTTTTACCGTGAAAGGAAATAGGATTAAGGAAAGGATTGCCAAAGAAAATGTGTGAATTTGATGTCGATTGAGGATTAGGAAGCAGATCTTATATTAAGGATTTGTGTTTATATTCATATTAAAACATAGATTTAATTTGCCAACAGGTGATAGTTATGTTTAGGCAACATCAGTTAATCCTTTCAAAAAGGTTTAATGTGTAAAACTGTTTGAACATACTGTCTGGATATAGAATGAGTGTAGTAAGGGATTAGTGACTATTGGGCGGGTTGGCTGCCAAGTGGTGTTAGTCACAAAAATTGAAACATGGATTCACACCACTCATGCAACTCTTCGTATCCGACAGTGGCATGGGTCCTAGTTCAATAGTCCGCTTACATATAAGACTGAATGTACTAACACTGAACGAAACTGCTAAGCGCCTTGGCAATCAAGTGGTGTTAAGTGCAATTTTCAATTTTTATGACTTAAACCACTTGGCAGCCTACCCGCCCAATTGTAAGAAGTCACTAAGATCTAACCGGATATTCCTATGTAATAGAATTTCTTAAGAAGTTTAGTTTTTTTTTTTGTATGCTGCTGCATTTTGTGGCACGTTTCCAGTCTTTCCCCAATCTACAGGTTGGTCTTTGTGTTCAGACTTTAAATTGTGCTAGTCGACGATCTCATTGTTCGTCACAAGATATTCTAATATAGACCAACGTTATCACAAAAAACATCTCTGATGTTTTGCAAGTACAGCGGACCTAGTAAAACCATTAGAATGATTAGAAGAACATCGCCACATTAAAACAGATAGTAAGAGTTAGTTAAACAGTACCAATTTAATGTTACTGTGAGAATGAGAAGCAATGAACTGTTGAGGTATGTAGTAAAATATATAGATAGATATATATATATTTAAGGGAGGGAAGGTATGTAGTAGTGGCGTGGCGGTCCATTTACATTCATGAATGGACAAAACTCTTGTGGGACTCCATTCATAAAGTGTGTGTGTTGTACTACCGTCCCTCTTCCTCCTTCTCATCATGCCCCACAACTTCTCCTCAATCTCATACTCTCTCATTCTACAAGATTTAAAGATTTTATACATACGAGCCACACAACCCGGCACCACTACCAACTATACACCCCCTCTTTGCCATAGTTATAATCTATCTCTCTTATTTTCTCTATCTAACTGCTCTCTTTCTATTATTATACTATGTTTATATTATCACTTCTTTTTCGTTTTTATCTTCCTCATTCCTTGCTGATCTTATTTTAATCTTTGTTACACTCTCGTACACATTTGAACTGCACAACCAACTTTCCTTCTTTGTATTATTATAAGTTCTTGATCACAGTATCTCTTTTTATTTTTCCGACATAGAGAACTTTGAATTTTACTTTTCTCTTGAACATTTTTATATCGTGAGGTATGACTTATAAAACTACCCTGAGAAACTTTTTAATATACTCTTTAGGCCCTATTTCTCTTAGAACGTATGTGATAGAGATTTTTGTTTAAATATTAATTCTCTCCTTTAACTGACACTGTCCAGGTATTTTATTGAGAATACTGAATTATTTAAACCTAGCCCATTGATCCGTTAACTTTTACACAAGCCAGGACATATTATTATATGCAATAACAACATTCATTCAAGCAGCGTCAATCGGAGCCTATTCTCACTTCTTTCTCTCTCAGACCTACCTTTCTACAAGGAGTATTCTTCTTCCTTGACAGGTGTGACTTTCCATCACTCTACCCCTATTTCCCCTCCTTTGGGCCGCAGTTATTCTCCAAACTTTTGTACCTAAAACGATCATTACGCATTCTTTCTAGAATACACACGACCTACTTTTAACACCTCACCCTAGCATCTTTTCTTCACATGTTAGCCTCATGGCTTATCATCAACTACTTGACATTTTTAGCATGTTTTCCCTTAACGTTTCCTTTGCATCGTTTATTCTTCTTATAGCCGATTACTAACATCCAAAATCCTGAATCTAATGTAATTTCATTTGCCTTTTTTTTCTACAAAAATGATAAAACGAATACCCAATAAAGATGTAGGATGCCATGTTAATTTGTAGTATCTTCTATATGGATTCCAAGTTAATGCCTAAATACAACTTTCGCTATAATAACTTTATTCTTTAGTTCTCCTGATCCATTATAGCTCAGCATTAGTTGCTTAGTATGATTTAGGGAACAACTTTACCATTGTTTATATTTCATTATGTGAAAAGAGATTGCCTTTATAACTTATGCCTAGACAAGCATCGCGATAGTGAGTTTTGGTTAGAGGTGTAGACCGTCAAGCTGAGGATATTACGCGGTCAGTAATGGGTTCGATTCTTTGTCTTGAATAACACCAGTTATATGTAGTTTTAGAGTAAACTGTGTTTGCTACCAATCTCCAAAGAGTTCCTAGTTCTTCTACTGAGACATTTTAGCCTAGATTCATTTATTTCCTGCAAGACCTCTGCATTCTTCATCATATCATTCATTTTGTTTTTTCCGTCTCCAGTAACCAAGAACTTTTTCCGCAGTAGACTTAACATATTATTAATTTACTTTCGCCTAAAGCTGGTTAATTTACTTATTTTTTCTTAAATTCTTACTTATTCTTTCTTACTTATTTCTTTTAATCTTCTGAATAAACTGATTCTTTTACTAGTCTATCCTTAATATTTTAGGCTTTCTAAACCTTCTGCTTTCAAATTGTATTCGCTGTTTTTACTTTACATGCACTAGATAGTGCTCTGTTTCACAAAGAGCCCCCACTGGTAGCTGCGGACATGCAGTATATTAGATTTATGCCGCATATCTATCAATATGTGATCTATCTGATTTCACCATCTGGCTGTTAGGCGGGAAAGGATGGATAGGACTGTTTGGCCGTAGAGAGCAACCAGTCAAGGAATCACACGCCTCTAATCCTCTAAAGTGGAAGATAGATGTAGGCTAAAGACCCTGCTCTGTAAATACATACTTGTTATGCAATAAATACCAAATGAATAATAATAATAATAAAATTGTGAACAATTTAGTGACTATTTTTCTCGTTTTTTCATTCTTGAAAAAATGTGTGCAGTGGTAGTAGTTAAAGTGATTACATAGAAGTCCAGACGAGAGCGCCGATGGCATCTAAACTACAGTTCAAGTTTCACCACATATATTCCACAAAGACCCTAGTAAAATCTAGTTTTCTGGATGTTTCAAATAAAAGAAATATTTAACATCTGTTTAGTAAGGATTTAAGATTCAAGCAAATTGTTGGTCCTATTCGAGAAAATCCTAAAAAAGCTCAGAAACTCATTTTACATGTGAATTCTACATTTCTGATTAACCAACTTTCTTCTAATTTGGAATGCTTCCAAGACTGCTAATTACCACAATATTATATAGATGGTAGTAACGTATATTTCATTGAAGTGGCACTTTGAAGAAAAGATTAACGTTGTAGCCCCCCTCCCAAGAACCCTCCAGAAATCATTTATCTTGTATGTAGATTATAAGAATTTTAAAGAAAATCGTTGGAGCCATTGTTCGAGAGAATTGCGAAGAATTAAAAAAAAACCACAGTAAAGTCGCACTTGCGGTTGATGGAATTTCCCCCAAAATTTCATGTCTGATTTTGGAGGTGGTACTATCTAAAATGGAATATTAAATTTGAGCGTTCTGCGGTTTTTCATTTTTGTGATATTTTGTTCATAATCTTTCTCTCTCATTCAGACACATATTACCTCTCTCTCTAAAACATACAGACCATTCGCTAAAAGTAAAAAAAAAAAGTTCGTATTCAGCACACCTCTAAATATGTATTTCCGGTCAAAAATTAATTTTGAAAATTGGATACGATCACTATTGAAGTTATATTGTTTTTTGGTGCTCCTTCAATATATGCTTTACCGAGAAATGTTTGTAATCAAACGAAGGTTACGTACTGTTACCCATAATTACAAATTGTATAGGTGATAATTATGTAAATAAAAACCCGGAGTTTATGTATATATTTAATTAATATAACCATTTATTTTCATTTTCCTTTATTCAAGTTTACCTTCAAAATACCAGTTTCGAGAAAATTAATTTTTGTCCTCATTGGCAATATCTTTTAACATAAATAGCCAATATGCATATAAAACACTAGCTAAACCCGGACACGCTTAGCTATGGCTCAGTCTGATTTTAATTATTAGGGACGTAAATAGAAGTATGATAGTTAACATGGATTCAGCAAGAAAACACAACATTCAATTTAATACCCTATTTGCGTTGCTGTGAACTGAAAGGAAAGAAAGGAAAAATGTTTTTAACTGAAAGAATGTTTTTAAGAGCAGAATATGCTGTTCTACCTCCTTCCATCAACGAAGCAGCATTACCTGAAGAAGCAAGTGCTAACGCAATATGGCCATTTGAACGGATTTTAGCCAGGATTAAGGAAATTAAGAACGTTTTTCCAGTTCCACCTGGAGCGTCCAAAAAGTAAATCCACCAGGTTGGTCACAGCTTGTATGATGCTATCCAATGCTATCTTTTGTTCTTGAAGGAATTTCAGTGTATTTTCTTAGATGAATAGCTGTAAGTCATTTCTGGTGAATGATTGCTCTCTGAGCAGTTCTTTCTCGAATGTTGCATTGATCGACCTATTCGGTACTGTTACTCTCAATAGTGCCAACAACTTGCCACACATTGCAAGACAAAGATCCTCAATGAAGATTAACGCTTCATTGTATATTTCTTCTGTGAAATCCAATCCATTATTGCGTTTCTTGTCGTATTCTGTGCAGAATACCTTCGGTCGAGAGCGCCACGATCGCCACGAGAGCACGCGTCTGCGTCTGTCTATTTCTGCCAAACTCACGAAACGCTCGGAATTTCCCTTTTCCGTGGGAACTTCGGAATAAAAAGTATATATAAACACTCTTATATAGAAATGTAACGTTGGGTAAAAATTTCAAGTCAATCCATCGACTACTTTTCGAGTTTTGAGGCCACAAACATACGGATGCTGAATTTTTATATATATAGATTTTGGGGATTTAGGGTTTATTAAAAATATAAATTATTACAGTAAAATGAAAAGAACTGTGAACATTCAAGGATTAACCTTGTTCTGAGTTACCTGATTATATCTTCTTAAATTAAAAAATTTATCCCCAGCTAGGTGGGAGAAAGTCGCGAAAAACAAAAAATCATAGTAAAGTGGGCACTTCCGTTTGATGGATTTTGCGCGAAACCTTCGTGTTAGATGCTGTATTAGTTCCCCCTAGTAATATTGCGTTTTTCAGATATTTTGTTATTCCACATATATATATACCATCAAAGTAGTTTGTATTCCACGTATGTACCATTCGCTATAAACATTTTGTTTTCGTGATTAAAATATGTATTTCAGGTGAAAACGAAATTTTCGAATATTTATCACAATCGTTGTATTTCCAGTTATTAGAAAAAAGTAAAAAACAACCCCCTTTTTCAGTAGGACAACATTCTTTTTAGAAATTGTTTTATCTCTTGTTTATAATCCTTTTCAGTTTTTATTGTTGTACCGCCAAAACTAAAGTCCTTTTATATATTATGTTTGCGCTTGTATTGAAAACCTAATTACAGTGTGTTACAAGTGACACTTTACTACTCTTCTCAAATAAACCGATCTATTTGGGCAGCACCCTTTGTATTGCAAATATTTGCATTAAAGTGTTTCTCTCTCTCTCTCAATCAGCCAATGGCTTATATGAGTCTTTAATATAATTGTTGTATACATTTTCATATGAGATGTGTAAATATTTATTTATTTTTTTGTTTTCAAATTGATTTGTTATATTTCTGTGATTATAGATATAATTTTATAGATATAGTTGTAAAGGTGTTATTGTTTATATAAATGTAATTTGTGTGTTTGTGTGTGTGATAATCTCTAATAAATGTGTTGATAAGATTGGTTTTTAGGTGTGTAAATAATAGTAATGGTAGGTCAGAAAGGAATCAAGGCCAACTGACAAATCACTTTCAGACGGTCTCATACCATCGCTTGCACTAGTCAGAGGAGTGTGTGCGTATATGTGTTGCCGCCGTGTTCGTCCTTCTTCTCCTCATCCATCCTCTCTCACACCACTACCACTACAACCAATCAGGTCATTAACCTTCCCTTTTATATACACACATTATCTCTCTTTTATTTAATATACATAAGGGGAACAGGCCGACATCTATATGTTCTGTATGTAGTATGTAGTTTACTCGGTCACCTCCTTCATCATCCTCATCACAAACACACCGGTCCACCTACCAATATATCCACATAATATCGTCTTTTCTTCTTATTCTTCTTCTTCAGAAGAAGTTCTTTTTGGAATTTCACTTTCTCATCCTTTCTTATTTGCTTTCTTTTTTAAAACTCTCTTACCTTCTTTAACTTGCTCTCAAGGACATCTACTTCAAATAAAGAATATATTAATGGATAGTTTTTCTATTTATCCTTACAATATATAATTTTATGCAACATTATTATATTGAGTTAATGAGGCGAAATGTTTTAAAATATATCTGAACCTATATTTTTTCGTTCAGATCTCTAACATAAATATAGAAAGGTGGCGGTTGGAGGGGTTACATGCTGGTAGACACATCCTTGGCTCAGATAGACATTTCAGTGTAGCTACATGTAACCTTGAAAGACAGTGTTAATAGCATTGCAGGAACTCAAATAACAATTGAAATTTTTAAAGAAAAATCATTGTATTAACCGTTTCACAAAATTTGAAAACCCATTCTATAAAGTAACACTTCCGACGTTTTAATCGATTTTCTTGAAATTAGGAATTCTAGCAATATTTCTAATATAATATTAATATTATATAGCTGGCAGAACCGTATGTCCTGAAGTGGTACTTTAGAGGAAAGCATAAGGCTACCGCTATCTCAGAACACCCCTCCCCCCTCCAATTTCAAATTAATTTTCCGTGGAAATTGTTTCAAATAAAAAGTTAGTTATTTATAGAAGTTAGTAATTTGTGTATGTCGCTCTTCCGGCCTTCGATGAATTTTGCCCAAAATCTTCGTGTTTGGGTTTGTCAACGTATTTGGTCTGGTAATAGAATAGAAGCGGGGGGGGGGAGCCTCATTCCACTGCGACCTACAAATTGAGGTCTATTGTGGATCCCCTTAAGTTACAGAACAGCCCCCAGCTATATGTGTGAACAGCCCCCTCCTAATCAATCCTAACAAAGCTGAGAGCGGCTCCGTCATGAAGCTTTCAGCTTCGGGGGGGGGATTGCCCGTCCCCAATTGAAGAAACCTAATCCTCGCCAGGCCGGCGCACTCACAAAGGATGTGCGCCGGGGTCCTCCTCTATCTTGCAGAATCGGCATACCGCACTATCCGCAAGTTGTAGGTGGTGCATGTGTCATTCAGCCTACAATGCCCTGTTAGTAGACCCACAATTAACCTTATATCCCTTCGGGTCTGGCTCAGTAGGTCTTTGGTAAATTTAGGCAATGTCTTTTAATGAAGAGCTTTGCCTGCCTCTGTCCTGGTGTTCCCTCCCACCAACGCAGACGCTGATCTTCTATCCACCCCCTGATAGAAGTTTGAATGAGGCTCCTGGACAAGCCGCAGAAGGGTTCGGGGCCTATAAAGGTATCCTGCGAGCCCTCCCTCGCTAGGGCATCCGCCCTCTCATTGCCCAGGAACCCCGCATGTCCCGGCACCCAGGCGAGTGTCAGTTTATTCCGAGTACCCACCTCGGTGAGGGCAAGTAGGCAGTCCCACACCAGTCTTGAGACTATTTGGTGTGAGGAAAGTGCCTTCAGGGCTGCCTGACTGTCGGAGTATATGGCCACTCTTCTACCCACTATCCTTTGCCTTATAATCTCCCTAGCGCAGAGTTGTAACGCCACGACTTCAGCCTGAAAGACCGTGGCGTACTTCCCTAGGCTGGCCTTAATTTTAACTTTAGGCCTGCCCCCGTAGACCCCAGCTCCGACCCCAGTCGGAGTTTTGGATCCATCTGTATACCAGATCGAGTTACCGAACAGGGGTGGGTCGCAGCCCCATTCGCCTCTGCTCGGTATGACAATATGGAAGTTCCTTTCGAAGAAATACTTAGGAACCATCCTGTCCGTTGGCATCCCCAGAAGATAGTCCGCCTTGATTTCCTCAATCAACCTCTGGTTATTACGATCATGCCTAGAGGTGATGGGAGGCGGCCCCTGCAGGAGCCTATGTATTCCCATTCTGGCTTCGCCTAGAACGAGAATGTGTAATGGTGGCAGATTGAGGAGGACTTCCAACGCCGCAGTCGGGGTGGTCTTCATGGCCCCCGTGGAACCAAGGCATGCTCGCCTTTGGATCCCACCGAGCCTCTCCACTGCCCCCTTCTGCAACGTTTTGGTCCACCAAACTACCGACCCATATGTAACCATGGGTCTGATGATCCAATGTTAGCAATCTAATATAGAAGTTAGTAGTTTGTATATGTACGCTCTTCCGGCCTTCGATGAATTTTGTTCAAAATCTTCGTGTTTGGGTTTGTCAACGTATTTGGTCTGGTAAACAAAGTACTAAAGTTTGAGCTTTCCGCGAGCTTTCGTTTCGCGATTTTGTTAACAGCACACACACACCACACACACACACACCATATTATTATTATTAATACAAATATATATATATATATATGCAAATAGACCATTCGCTAAAAACGTTTTTTTTATATTCAAGAAATCTCAGAACAAGTATTTCCGGTGAAAGTTTTACCCATTCGCAATATTTTCTGTTACTAGGAGTAAGAGAGACTAAAAACTAAAGAAATACCTGATTTTTGATCAGATTTCGTGAAGGGAAGTGGATAGCAAAGCACATACTATTACTATATATTATATATTATAATAATATGTTGCCTTTTTCTGATTTTAAGGAACAAGACACATAAACAAGCAGATGATTTACAATCGAAAAATAAACTCTTTATTTTTAAAATTAAAACACAGTTAATATAAACACAAAAAAGATTTTCACACAGCACATAAAAGATATCTTCTCCTCACACAGTACACCGATACCCCGGTCTCTCCAATCTCGATAATCTCCTCCATTCTATCGATATTAATTATATCGATCTCATGATTTTCCTACAAATACATCAAATACAATCTTAGGGTAAGACCTGCAATCGATCCCAGTACAACAATTCAACTGAGTTTGGCGATTCGCGCCTATAATCACTCTAGCTGGGGCCTTCCACCTAAGTGCACACTATAAATATAAGTATCCTTTTAAATGTTTAATAAAAATATTATGCTTGAAGCATGTGTCAATTAGGTTTTTTGAGAATACCAGATTGATTTAATATTCTTTACATTAATTTGTGTAAGATTTGACCGATACCTTGTCTCATTTTCCTGAAATTGTTTTTCTTAGTTTTCTTCCAATATTTGTAAAAGCCGAAAAAAAAAATCGATTAACGCTTTAATAGTTAAGAGAGGAATCAGCTAAGGATAATAAATTAGCTTATTTCTAAGCACACTTTTGCCCATTATTAGCCATCATCTTTATTTCCGAATGCAAATACTTTCTTACGAAAAAAAAAGTCAGTATTTCTTTTAAGGATTATGAAAATCCACAAAATATCGAAGGAAGCTCAAACTTTAGTATTCCCGTTTTTTTTTTTTTTGTACTACCACCGCATCTGACACCAAGGTTTCGGTCAGAATCCATCAACCGGCAAGATTTACTTGAAAATGGTTTCAACGGTTTTTTATTGTAACGGTAATTTCTTGAGAAAATTTATTTCATTTTTTTTTTTTTTTTTTTTGGAGGGCATTTCCGGGGACTAGTAGCGGTAATCGTTCCACTCTGAAGTAACACTTCTAAACGACTGTAATGATTTTCTTTTAACTTGGAATTGTTAAGCATATAGGTAAACACTTAACAGTTAGTTTTATTTGAAACATTTTTCTAAAATATTGACGTGGTAGATAGATATACTTAACGTGGAATTTGTGACAGTAAATTTGAAATTTTGTATGGAGTTGGTTGAATGTTTTTGCCCTCTCTTCTGGACTACAATTTACTCTTCTATACTCTACACTTGTATTACCAGGCCTGGTCGTTTCAACAACCCCGATTCTATTAATCTTGGGACAAATAAGTAAAAGTTGAAATTTAAAACAAAAATTGTCATTTATATTTGGGCGGATTGACTGCCAACCGATGTAAGTCACAAAAATTGAAACATGAATTAACACTATTTATCATTACTAGACATGTAGTTCTTCGTACCCGACAAGTGGCGTGGGTCTTAGTCCGCTTACAGATAAGACTGACCGTACTTATACTGAACGAAACTGCTAAGCGCCTTGGCAATCATCCTTGGTTAAGTCCAGTTTTGAATTTTTGTGATTTACACCAGTTGGCAGCCAACCCGCCCAAATAATGGTATTAACAGCAGTAAGCAGAAGTTGTTTGAATATTTTACGCCGTATCTTTTTAGGTTTCTTTTCCAATAGTGTCTACTATCAGCTGTTAGGATTCCATGGAAGTTTGTGACAGCTGATATACCAAAACCTATTTCCACCAATTTGAATATAGTTAATATTCTCTTCTAGTTGCTATTTTGTTTTAAGGAATAACAACTGAAAGGAAGCAAAATTTAGATTTTAATCGCTAAATAATATTAATAACATAATATTAATAAAGTGTTTTAATAATAATGCCCATTGACAAACCTTATTAAAGGACCCAATAAACACACCATACACTTATGAATATACGAACAACCTTCATGAATATAATATATAGCTGATGATAATTAATTCTCCTCATTTGATCTAAATTAGTCTAGATATTAATTAGGTTCATAACAATGTTGCCATGGTAACTAATTCTCTTATTAATTAAATGTAAACAACAATTGATTTTGTGCTGGCCATTAGTATAAGATTATTTGTTGGGCTCCTTGACTAGTAATATTGATTGGCTTGTTCTCTAGTATCAGCTGGTCAGGTCGCTATGGTCTATTTACTTATTGCATTGACTTCAATTATTAGGATATGTGTTAGAAATTTTAAGTATTAATTTCCATATGAGAAAACAATTAGGTTTAATTAATTGGTTTTATATGATGATTAAATAAATAAGAAATCTGGTGTGAAACGGTCATTCGACTTTCCCTTACAGCAGTTATTATTATCTTTTAGTTGAAACAAATTTACTTGACACATTTTGGTTTTTAGGACGCACGTACCTAAATGTGACCTATATTATAGACCACCAACCACTGATAATGCGACGACTTTACTGTTGTCATTAGAAATGCAACTTTACTGTTGTCCTTAGAAATGCAACTTTACTGTTGTCCTTAGAAATGCAACTTTGCTGTTGTCCTTAGAAATGCAACTTTACTGTTGTCCTTAGAAATGCAACTTTACTGTTGTCCTTAGAAATGCAACTTTGCTGTTGTCCTTAGAAATGCAACTTTACTGTTGTCCTTAGAAATGCAACTTTACTGTTGTCCTTAGAAATGCAACTTTACTGTTGTCCTTAGAAATGCAACTTTACTGTTGTCCTTAGAAATGCAACTTTACTGTTGTCCTTAGAAATGCAACTTTTTCACTATTTTCTCAAGGAAAATTCCAGTGATTTTCTGTTTACTTCATATCTTGTCTACCCCAGAAAATGCCTATCGCTTTTATTTAAGATATTCCAGAAAAATTGTATTGTGGAAGTTTTCCAAAGGGAGCTCAACATTAAGCTTTTCTCTTAAAGGAGCCACATCAGTATAATTTGTGTTGTACTATTTACAATATTAAGGCATATAAAAAGCATTGCTACAATTTCAAATTTAAAGAATATGGGATGGTAACCGTAAATGCCAATTTACAAAATTAGGTTTTTAATTTTTACTTTCTCTTACTGTTTAGTAAGAGAATGGTACAGCGATCGTGTCAAATTTTCGTAATTGAGTTTTTCATCGGAAATACCTTACATGTTGAAGTCCCCGCGAGTGCCATAAAATTGTTTTTAACGAATTGTCTCTCTGTGCACGCGTGTTTGTGTGAACAAAATATCTCAAAAATGATAAATTACCATCGCATATGGAAGATTTCGGTCAAAATCCGGTCAACCGGAAGTGCCGTTTTACTGAATTTATTTAGTTTCTCGCGATTTTCTTGAGGAACCAGCGGCGTTCAGCTTTCCTCTAAAGTATACCAGTACTAAGTATGGTTCTGTCACCTCTTTAATTAATATTAATAAAACATTGCTAGAATGCCAAATTTGAAAAAAACTCGTTTAACCGGAAGAAGTGCGATTTTACCGAATAGGATGTTGAGTTTTTTTTTGGAATTTTCTCGAAAACGACTACCAATGATTTCCTTTAAACTTGGAACACTAACTACACATATATAAACCTATCACTTTTATTTGTAACAGTTTTCTGGAAAAAATTATTTCTATGTAGTTCTGTGTAATCAAAGACGTCAAGATTCAAATCTGTGTTTGTTCAACACTATTCAAGATTCACCTGTCTACATTTCTCTACATGCCTCTGATTGTAGTTTGGCTCTTGTTCCCCCATTTATGCTAGGATATATTGGCAATACTTGAAATTTAAAGAAAATATATGGTTTTATGTAATACTGTATATATAAAATAAAGTCGTGTGTATATATAAAATAAAATCTAACTGTATATATAAAGTCGTGTGAATGTTTCACACCACATTTTTACTTTCTCTTACTCCTGGTAAGTGGAAGTATTGGAATCGTGCCAAATTTTCGATATCAAGTTTTCACCGGAAATATCCGTTTTGAGATCCCCTGAGTCCAAAAAAGTAGTTTTTAGAAAATGGTCTGTGTGTGTGTGTGTGTGTGTGTATGTGACCAGCACAGCTCAAAAACGAAAAATCGTAGAAAGTTCAAACTTGATATTCCATTTTTGGTATCATCTTGGGATCTGAGAGTGGGTCATCTGTGAAAATTCCTCAACCGAAAGTACCACTTTACTAGTTAGTTTTTTTACTTTTTGCGATTTTCTCAAAAATGGCTCCGACAATTTTCTTGAAACTTAATATATCAACTACACATACAGAGAGATTAATATGCTCTGTGCACATCTTTTATTTGAAACATTTCTCCGGAAAAATTCATTTAAGGGCAGTTTTGTTTGTGGGAGTGGCCTCTGAAGTGCTATTTCAGTTTATTATACAATTCTGTCATCTAAATAATATTAATTAGAATTAAATATGTGATTGAAATTCAGAGTTTGATAAAAATCGTATGACCGAAAGTGCTTTTTTATTGAAATGTATTTTTCAGTTTTCTCGTATTTTTTCGAAAACGGCTCCAACGATTTTTTTTAAAGAAGGAATGTGTACTATACATACAAAGAGCTACAACTTTTATTTGAAACATTTCTTTTGATAATGCCATTCAAAGGGTGCTTTTGTGGGAGGGGGGGGGTGATGTTTTTCTCTAAAGTGCGGTCCATAGTTGATTATATACAATTCTACCATTCAAACAAAATTAATTAGAAATAAATAGATGGCTGAAATTCAGTTTCAAGAAAATTAGTAAACCGGAAGGGCGCTTTTACTGAACAGTTTTTTCAGTTTTCGACGAATTTCGTTAAATTTGATACGCAAACTATAAAATTTGTCAATTATAATTTTGTAAACAGGAGTAAGAGAAAGGTATGTGAGTATTTCACACCACATTTTTTTTTGTTATATTCTTCAATCAATTTTCAGGAAACTTGATATACTTTTAAAAAGTACACAAAGTTATCGCTTCCGTTTGGCTACCGACAGGGAGATTTGTAACTAATGTTTTTGAACTGATAGCTCATGATTTTACTGATTTAAAATTAACATCAGAATTTTTTAAACTAAATAATGTTTTGCATACATGTAGCTTCATCAGTTTTATCCAAGACGGTCTCTCCGGAGAAAGATATTTTTGGAAGTTGTGGGGGGAAATTATCTTACTTTTAGGCTTTTAAGTCTTAATTCAGTATATTGTACATTCCACTGTAATAATTAAATGTTTTTAAAATTAATGTGTGAAAAAATATCCAGTTTCAAGATAATTTGTCCATTGCACGCTAAGAATTCTGGGGTATTGTTTTCGATCAGTACTCCCTCCCCCCCTTCTTTGTTGGTAAATAAAAAGTATAGATGATTTATCTTGTAGGATATAGCAGTTTTATAGTTAAAAACAGCGAGAGTCATTGGGAGTCGATTAACTAAGGAGAGTACACTCTATACATCATACATACATAAACGTAGAGTTTCGTAGTCAGCGAAGTAATGTTTCTTGTATTTCCGACCAGCTTCTCACTTCTATCGATTTATCCTCCCCCCTCATTACTTTCACTTTTTGTTCATCATTTTCACTTTTTGTAATTTTTATTATACAGAAATTGTATAAAGGATATTTGTAAGAATTGTATAAAGTCCAATTAGCTGAGATTAATATGCTCTGTGCAGTTCAGAAGTTTGAGAACAGATGTAAGAATTTTTTTCTCTCTGCCCATTTATATATATATATAAAGAAACAGACATAAATAAATAAAAAATAATAATAATTTAATTATAATCATATAATCAAATATAAGGAGATAACAGACAAAATGAAAGCTATTAATAAAATTTGTATGATTCATCATTAAAATATGTGCATATAATGTTATTATTAGTAGTAAGAGTGAGTGAGATCGAATGATTGTGGAAAGAGGAGGGGGGACCTTTAAAGATTTATATATTAACAGACTTTTCGTAGACAGTAGACAGACGCACACATACATATATACACACATAAAAACATACACAAATTGATAAAAAGGAGATGGTGATGGTGGGGAGAAGAATGTATATATATATATATATTTTTTTTTTTTTTGAACAGTTTCCAATATTTATTTACCTCAACAGAGAAACATTTACAAATACTACTATTACTTCCGTTTCAGCTGCTGTTCTGCACATTATATGCTAACTATTAAACAACACTAACATCTACGAATAATGTTGATATATCCGGTTTTTCACATTTATACAAGAGATACACGCCCCCTCAATACAATTAATGTTCATTAGAAGATCCTTTATTTCTGTCGTCCACCTACCCCTACTAGTTTGGTATCTGTTAAGGTGGCTGTTAAGGCACCCCCTTCCACCAACCGTCCACTGGGTCTTATATTTCCTACCGATTATTTGGCTCTCAAGGTTTCTTAACTTAATATATACTGCTTTGCTCTCTTGTTTCACTCCTCACACTCCTCACTTGATAATCACGTGCAACGTTCCCATTTTACTTAATTTCCCTAGTTACTTATTTATTATTCACCTGTTGATCTTTACTACTAATCTAAATATTCACTTTATCTTTGTTTTCTTTACCTACTACATATATATCATTATTTCAGATTTAATTGAAAGATATATAAAACTTGTAATCACGGAAACAAAAACAAAATTGATTTCATAATTAATGTCTTCTTATATTCAAACAACAAAATTCGTTATATCCTATATTCTTTCACGTGATTCATGCTCTATTTCTTTCTACATTTTTAGTATCGGGCTTAAAAAACTATAGACTTACAGGGAATAAGTTTTCAGATTCAAATTTTCAACGTAAAAAGTTCTTTTGCATTAAAATTAAGCCCAGGATATTAGCGATTAACAGTCTCGCATGTTGCCTAACCTGGAAACATACAAAGCTAACATTCTGCTGGAATAAATTATTTTGTAATAATACCGCTATTAAGAATTAGGCATCCAGTTTTTAAATTTTCATTCACTTGATATAGTATTTTTTTTGCGTTCTCTTTTTGCTTCAGGAAGCCGTAGAGCTATATGACGAGATTTTTAAATTTGTAATAGATTTTTATGGTTCCTAGAATAGGAAAAAGTTCTTTAGAGAATGGTCTGTTTTGTATAAGGGTATTTGGTGTAGTGGTTATGAGCATGGACTTGTAACTGGGACGTCCCCAGTTCGAGTCCAGTAAAATTTTTTATATTCGTTTTAAAAAATTTTAGTAGTAAAGGAGGTGGTTCCACTTTACTGTTGTATTAATATAATATATAATGTATTATATGGGTGGTTCAACCATACATTGCACTGAAGTGGTAGTTTAGAGCTAAGTTAACGCTAATATTTCCCCCAAAATTCAATTTCCTCAGGAAGATTTTTCCAAATAACAGTGGTAGTTATTTATTTTTGTAAATAATGCACCAAGTATAAAGAAAATAGTTGGAGGCGTTTTCGAGAAAATTTGAAAAAAAAAGCTGAATTAAAATTAATGAAATCAATTTTTTTGTTAGATTTTTGCCTGAAACCTTCGTGTTCGGATGCTGTAGCAATACAAAAAACAGAATATCAAGTTTGAGCCCCCTACTGTATTTCCTTTTTTGAGATATTGTTTACACTCACACAAATGCAGACCATTCGCCAAAGAAATTTTTTTTCTCATGCTCAGAGAACCTCAAAACATAAATTTCCGGTAAAAACCCAATTTTGAAAATTTGACCATGATTCACAGTACTTTCTCAGGTGAATACAGGAAAGTAAAAATGATAACAACATTGCTAAGTGAACTTCATGAGTAAGTAAATGTCCCATAATAAGCTAAAGGTTTTTTATAATTGCTGTGTATAAGATTGTTTGGTTTATTTAGTATTACTGTTTTTCTATTAATGCTTGTTTATAGTTGTTTAATATAACTTCGAGACAAGAATATGTTTACTTTTAAAAGATACATAAGGAGGATCTTTCATTGTAAAAAGGATTTCCGTTTGGAAAAAAATAATCAAACAAAAAGTAGTTGTATATATTTGTAGTTGCTTAATAGTTGAATTGAAAAGTGCTGTTGTTTTGTACACAACGCACGCACGCTAGTGATAAGAAAGGTTGTTCCCCCCCCCCCCTTTTTTTTTTACCTTATGCGCGCCAAACAGCATACTTAAGTTAGTGATTATCTGCATGACTTTACTTTATTTTTTTATGCCATTTTTAACTAACAAAAACAAATTGCAAAAGGTACTAACTATAAGTACAATCAGTAAAAGACAACTCATTCATTATATTTATTACAATATAAACTTTGTATCTGTCATGTACAAGTTTAGTACGAACCCATGCATGGTATGATTCAATCCGAAGGTATATCAATTCCAAAATTTTAAAAAATATTTCTATAATCACTACACATAAAATAATACTACTTTCAAAATTTAATAGTATCCCACAAAACGCTCTACCCGCATTGTGTTATTTTTACATTCATGTGTTGCTTGTAAGAAAAGGAAATGTTCCATTCTTGTCAGATTTTCAAAATGCAGTTTTCACTAATAATACATGTTCCTGAGATCTGTGAAGGATTTAGGGGAGCGTCTATTTTTCTATATATCAGAACAGTGGAAGTCAAAAATGAAAAATAGTGGATCGTTAAATAGCAAATTATGTTTGGGAAGAATTATACTCTAGTACAACAATATCTCGCTCAGATTTGATATAACGGAATAATCACCTCCACTTCGTCCATTTTTATCACAATTAACTGAAAAGAAGGTTCCCTGTAAGGTGTTTCCGTTTAACAAAACGAAGATAATTCCGCCTCAATTTATTTACACCAATAAATTGATGTAAATTTTATTAACAGTTCCAAGTTTGAAGAGAAAGTTAGATGGGGGAATTGCAGTAAGAGAAAGTGGAATTTTTATTAGTATTCCACACTATTTTTTCTTTTTAAAGTGTATTAGATTACATTGCTGTGTTGTATTACTTATGGCGAATAAGTTCAGTGTTAATTTTCAGTGAACTCGTTTCATGCTTCTCTTGAAACTGACAAAATTGGTCATCATTGGGCTTAAAGACTTTTTTTTTTTGAAAAGTTTTTTTTGACTAGTCCATATCTTTGGAAATTAATAAAATAAAATACATGTTTACTCAATTTTTTAAGACGCTCCCCCGTTTTAAAAATTCATAATTTTTTTTACAATATATTTCAAATTATGTTTATTACAATTGAAAATATACCTAATTAGTATATTATTTATTTAATTATCTATATCTGAAGGGTCACTTTCGTATACACTTTTATTTATCGCTTTCTGATTCTGAATCAATGCAATTTTTATTTGCACTGATGCCTAGACGATTTCCAAAGATTGCATCATCTGCCTGGTGGCTACCGGTAGTTTTGTTTTTTGTGCACGTTTTTCTTTTACGAAATCAATTACAGCATCATCAATTTGGGGAAATCTTCTCACATTTAACCCGGTATCGATATTGTAGTATTTTTAATACTAATATTGATATTTTGCTTATGATATACTATGCTTACATAAGATTATGTTATTGCCCATTTCTTCAAAGCTAAGACATATCCAATTTCTATGAACGATCATATCGAAAAAAAAAAGAAAGCGTCTTATAGAATCGAGTAAATAAGGTATAAAAGATCTGATCATTAAACAATGATTTTATTGATCAAACTTAAGTTTAATTTCAACCTTTAATATTCCACTTTATTATTGAAATATAATTTTCTTCATTCGAATTTATATTTACAAAAATTCATTGAAAAGGAAATAATTTTCAATACTGATTGAATAGAGGAAAAACATTTGCAATCACGAAGAATGGCAAAAAGTGAATGATTTTATTTGTTCAGAACTTTACAATAAATTAAAAATAAAAGTTAGAATATTTTATATATATATATATATATATATATTTTGATAGAAACAGGAGTATGAAATGGTTGTAGCTCTCCACCCTTTTTCGCCCTTGCGCAGTTTTACCAATGGTACCCGCCTACTAACCAAGCGCTCTTCGACAGATCGTTATATAATTCGACTAGGTATAAAGTGGGCTGTGTAATACTTTATATCTTCTTTTTTTTTTATTGCCATGTATTTAACTAAATATCAATAATAAATTTCGGGAGAGTGGTTTTTTTTTGTTTGATGAAAGCAGCAGTTAGCTACTAGCTTAGCAACAATAGTAACAGTAATCTGTTGGAAATTTGATTCGCAGTGTACATTCCATTTTGACATAAAAAATGTTTATTACCTTTGGTCAGATTATATTTATCCTAAAACTTTGATAGCATTCTTTTCACTGTTGGGAAAATCGATATTTCTGTTTGGAAAATCGATCAGTTTTTATGGTGCGTTATAAACAAACAAAAAAAAGTTTAATTTGACTCAGTCTTCGCTTTAAATTACTTTTTATCTGACTTCAATTTGAGTACATATATTTTAGAGATTAACTTAAAAAATTCAGTAATATTGGTATAGTTTCAAAACGGCATTTGAATATTAAAACATGGCAAGGGCAATATATTTTAAGCATAGACACCTCAAAAATAAAAAAAATCTCAGAAAGCTCAAGCTTGATATTCAGGTGATTATCGGATGTTTTCGGCCAAAATCTCTCAACCGGAAGTATCCTTTTATTGAATAGTTGTGCAGCTTATCGCGATTTTTTTTTTTTTTTTTGAAACGGCTACAATGATTTCATTTTAAGCGTTGTAATAAATACATACACAAACTAAACATTAAAACTATCACTATAATTTGTTAAATTTTTTTTTTAGGAAAATGATTTTATAGAGATTCTAGGAGAGGGGGTAATTCCTTTAAAGTGCGATTTGAATTTATATATATGTATTAAACGGCGGGCTATATTTACAGTATAATGTTATTATAGGGTATTAAATGTGTTACCAAATATTCCGTTTGAAACAAATCGGTTGACCGGAAGGGAGTACTTTACTGAATGGGTTGTATTCCCTTTATCGTGATTTTTCCCTCAAAAACGACATCAAAGAGCATCTTTAACTTGATGTATCAACTTTTCTCTCTCTCTCACTCCCAAATAATTATGAATATATATATATATCCTGTGAAAATTGATTTTTGGAGGTACTTGGAGAGGTACGATATCGTGCTTCCATTTTAAGTGCCAATACTTTATATTGTAGTTTCAATTCGCTGACAAATGCACTTTTATAAAAAAAATTTCAACTTTAAAGATATAATCCATAAAGTAGAATTATGAGATTTTTTTAGTAAGAGAAAGTCATAATGACATTTTAGACCATATTTTTTTAATCTGTACAAAAAAAAGAGGGCGAAAATAAAAATATATTTATTACTGTATTTTATTGAAGATATGCTAATTACTATATAATTAGCCTTCATGAAAATTTTTTTTATACTTATTCCCTGTAACTGTGCTTGATTTGCGCTTGTTTGAATTGCCATTATATTTACTTTAAGGAAGTTATTTATTTATTTATTTATTTTTTTTGATGTAATTTCGAATTATTTGAAATTGTTTATCCACTGGATTTTAAATTCATTAATTTATTTCATTTCGAAATTAATTAAAAGGTTATTATTCAAAAATGTTTAATGCATAATTTTTATCAATATAAGAATAATAAATTTTATTGGTACAGATAGATACTCAGAGATAGTAGTTTGTTTTTTAATGTCTATTTTATAATAAATATTCCATATAAAATTTTTAACAATTTATGTAGGACATCTATGTCACCGTAAACAAAGCCATTGCATCATTTACATGACTGCTATCAGTCATCTGTCATACTTTTGACCCATTTATGACATCTATAAATACATTTTCAATAGACAAACCAACAGGATAAAGATATACATAGATATACATCTAAATAGAATTTTTTTAATATTTGGAGTGAATTAAAATTTTATTCATTAAATATATAGATAATGGTATTAATGAATGGTAAATACTTGGGTCATGTCATTCATAATGTAGACTACAATTGAATGTTTAAATTGATGTATTAGTTTTATATTAATTTTTTGAATAATTTATATGAATAATAATGATTAAGTATTTAGCAGTATTGGCTACTACGAGTTCTCTCTCTGCATATTTTTGCAAATTGAGAGATAGTTGATTGCTGGCAAATATGTAGGGGAGCTTCCTGTTACAACGTGTTATGGGCTGTATTGTATATACTGACCCGAAATATCGACCTGTGTTGTGGGATCCTTCCGCCATATTCTTACTCGCTCCTTATGTATCCACTATTACCCGTAGTAGGTTATACTACCCATCAACATTTCTCCTCTCTCACTTCTGTTATCCCTCTTATAGTAAATGTAGGCCAGAGAGAGAGATAGCAAGATACCATATATATATGAGAGATCCCCCATCATATCTACAATTGTGTATAACTACAAATAATTATATAAATGAACCATAATATACTGTCATAACCCACTCATTCCTTCAGAGTGTGCTGACTGCCTTCATTAATAGTTCACTAACGACTAGTCGATAATGACAGTAGTGTTCACTAGAAGGAAACAACACCCTTTTGATATAGTTTCTATCTCTATATACACTATATACTGCAATATATATTACACACACACACACACACAAATTCCGTCCACACTACCAAGTCCCCCCTTATCACTTATATTATCTAACCTGTCTATATATAACCTACCTTATATATACACATACTGTATGATTAGTCAGTCGTAACGTCTTTTCATTTATTTATCGAAAATTGTCTCATTTGATGTCATTTACTTAATATTTTTTTTAAAATACTGTCTTTGAAAAAAACAGTTCTTTTTTATTTTAATGACGAATAATTTATTGTTTTTTTTTTTTATGTTTATTGCTTTAAATAGAACTGGAGCTTATATTAATTCTTAATAGTATTTATATTAATTGAAATAAAGTTTATAAAATTAATTATTATTTTATGTTATTTTTAATTCTCTCTGTTTTATAAAATTTGAAAGTTGTTGATTATCAAGATATGACAGTGCGAAATATTAATATTGGAAAAATATATTTTTGTGTTGCATTCATATCAGTTATTCATATTATGTTCTCATCGGATAATTTAGTTTTAGAAATTTGTTTCGACACTTGCTTCATTTTTTCTGACAACTTTTATTATCAGTTTCCTACAACATAAAGAAGACTGCTTCAAGCAGCATTAAGCATTAAGATTCTTTTTTTTTCTTTCTTTAATACAAATACAAATACATACCTTAATATGTTGAATGGCGAGAAAATAAATTAGTAATTACTATTCCAGAGCCTTGGTGAAACCACGTGGCCGACACCATTCTCTCCGTCTTGGTTGTTTCGAGCCATGAAAATCGCGAAAAACTGTAAATTCGATTTAGTAAAGCCGCATTTCTGGTTAATAGATTTTGCCCGAAACTTTCGCGTCTAATGCGGAATACCAAGTTCTTCGAGGTTCCTGCTGTTTTTCGTTTTTTAAGATATTCTGTTCACACAAACATACAGATTCGCTAAAAAAATGTTTTTCCTGTACCCAGGGGACCTCAAACCATGTATTTCTGGTGAAAACTTGACACGACAGCAATACCATTTATTAGGAGTAAGATAAAGTATAAAAAGCGCGTTAGAATACTCGGCATTATGAGCGCAGGTGTAGGTTGATCATACCTCGTGGCACCTGCGGAGAAAATTGCTTATTTACGTTTATAAGGGTCACAGTGTGGGGTGACACGAAGTTCTGCTAATTAAAGCAGATTTTTTTCCTTTCAATATTACAGTTCAGTCGCATATTATGTGTATAATCTTTACTTCGTAGAAAAAATAAGACTATCATTAAAGTATAAAGAAATTACATTCTTTATATGGCTTGAAGGAAAAATCAACTCGCCCACAGGGTCCCCCTCCACCACCACCACCACCACGGCGTTCAGACGTGCTAAATTTACTGGGTACGACAAATACAATTGTGTGTGTGTCTGTGTGTATGGGATAGCATATAACCCAAATATACAGAATCTCAGAAAATTCAAATCTTGAGATTTAGTTTCATCTAAGTTGTTCAATCCAAGATATCCGATATCAAGATTTGAGACAAAATATGTCTCAACTTTAACAGAAGTTAAAGAATTTGAATAGTTTTTCTTATTCTCGTTTTTCTCGAAAAACACTTTATTTTTTTTCTGCGAATGCTTATCACATACTTTCTTTTATTATAAACATTTTTTCTATAAAATAGATTTTTAAGTATTCTAGAGGAGCAAGCTGTGAAGTTAGACTTCGCGATACTTTTCATTTTTGTATACCAGGTTGCACCACCATCTTTAATGTTAAAGATAATTATATGTTTTGTAAAAATTCCTAATTGGAAGTAATTTAGCCATTGAAAGTTGAGAAATGCATTAAGAGAAAGTAGCGTCATTTTTTTTTTAATATCGGTTTTTCTTTTTCAATTTCTCGCGTTGCTTGCAAACCCGCTCAATCGTTTCTTTAAACTTGGTACATTTACTACCCATGAAATTCTCTAACAGGTTATGATTTAAGTAGTTGTCTAAACTACCTCTTTAATACCAGCTTTATAGCACTGAAGTCAATTAAAACTGGGTTAACTTTGTATAAAAATATGTTTTTACACATTTTTTATTTTTATTTTAGCCAAAAAAAGAAAGAAAAGAAAATGGAAAACCTTTGATCTGATTCAGTTATAAACAGAGTAATTACATTATATTTTATGATATAAGGCCATTATTGGTAGTGTAATTCATAATTAGTAACCAGAAGGAAGATGAAAATTAGAGAAAAAGGTTGTTGGTTGGTAATTGGTCAAAAGTGGGTTATAACAAGGAGAGATGGGTTGGTTGTGTATATGTTGTATAAATTACTTTGTTACTAAGTAATGAACACCACTTTAGTGTATTAACGTTTTATGGGGGGGTTCTGTTTTATAGATACGTATATATACATATATATATATATATATATATACATAAAATAGCTATGCTGTACATGTATAAAATATATATATAAAAAGTAGCAGTGCTGTTTTTGAATAAAGAGAAATATTTAGTGATGGAAACTAGTGAGAGATGTACGTATATTCTATATTTAAAGTCTAATTTATTTGTTAACTTAATTCTGATTTTATTATTAATATTATTATTATTATTATTATTACTATTATGATTAGTAATGGTTTGTTAGACAGTTCTCATATGACTTATATCATTCTTGGTTATGTGTATACAGATATATTTACTTCAAAGTTTACCATCACATCAACCCTCCTCTGCTAGCTTCTCTTCACCCTCTCTTTGCTTCCTATCTATTGTTGATGTACGTTTTGTAAGTATACGTGTGCGTACGTACATCATACAAAAGCTCCCAATTGAAGGGAGAATTGTGTGCGTCTGTATGATGGTGATTAAAATTAAAGTTGTAGTAGCCTTCCCTCTTCTTCTTCCTGCTCTAGCAGCCCTAAATTGCTGGCGCTTTTCGCCCCTTCCATGGTTTTAGGTTCAGTGTTGGTTCAGTATCTGGTATCGACCGTGCTTGTGGGCGTGGTCTTATACAGAAATGGGCGTGGTCTACTAACGTTTCCCATCCCTACTTACTCCCCTATATATCGATTGTATGTAGTTGTTCACCCTCTTCGCCGTAATGCCTATGTGGACCTCTTAGGCAAGCAAGCAAACAGGCACGGCTGGTAAAGCTTGACAGCAAAGGGGAAGTTTCCCACCCAGCCCAGCCGTTACTGCTTACCCGTCGCTGTTCTGCTGTTGTATAGATAAGTGGTATGGGATATAGAGAGGACTCCACTACTACGTCGTACACCCCATCCTGATGTGAACCATCCCTTCACCGTCAGCCCGTAGTTACCCGATCTACTCTGCTCGACAACCCATCATTTCCCCGCACTACTCCTCACTGGGCCCATTCTCTCCTGTTCACAAACTGCCGTTCCCTATCATACAGTTCTATGCTCCCCTTTAAGCACGAAGCGAGATAGTTCCTCTCCCCGCTTGTTCATACACTTAGACAAGCCCAAGTCCTTTTCTTCTTCTACTACTGCCTCCACTAACTTCCATTCCCTCCATACTTATCAGGCTGCTCGCTTCTGTTTCTTTCTTTCATTGTCTTACTTATACTCACTCGGCTTGCAACAAAATTCCTTGCCCTTACTATTACTACTACAAGTCCTACATTTTTCTTTTCCTCCGTGTTGTATTTTTAATTTGTCCCCCTCCCCTTCCCTAAACTGTGTGATAATGAATGCTAAAGAGAATAAAATAGAAGGAACAAAGGTAGAACCGAGTGAGTAGGACCCTTCTTTATATAAAGGTCCTTTGATCTTTATATGATGTAGTTTCCCTTTTCTCGACTCTTCTCTCCATAATAAAGCAACCAATTTTATATAAATATATATAACTAATAATTATATAATCATTTTTGATAAAATTGGGGGAAATCATTTTATTTTTCCTTTTTACTTCTTTCCTTCCGGTATTTTCTTTCTTCTTTAATTTTTCCATTACATTACTTGTTTATATTAATAAAAGAATATATCTGAATAGAGTGTATTTACTTTCGCAAATCTTTTTTATTTTCCAACAAGATACTTAATTTAAACAATTTCATATGCTTTATTGCCATTTATTTCGTATTTATTGAGCACGGTTTGTAGAATAATAGTTGGTAATTGTTAATAGTGATTTTTGGATTACATATGTATCTAGTTAGTAGGAAATGGGAGATATTTCTTTTTATGATATAGTATTCCCCTTAGTGTAAGAATAGGTATTGTGGTCGTGACATTTACCGAAATTGATTTTCATGCAAATACTTGTTTTGAGCGTGGTGTACGTATGTGTGTGAAAAAAAAACACCACAATTCAAAACAAAAAAAAATAATAATTGGACGCCTAAATTTGGTTTTCCATTTAGTTTGAGTACCATGGATTCGACAAAATGTTGTTTCGGTTATCCAGAAATCCAACTACCTTTATGCATTTTGCAGTTTTTCACAGTTTTTCAGGAAACAGTTACATCGATATTATTTAAACTTATGGTGCTAACTGCAGAGTGGTAGGTATTTTTTATTTATTTTAGGTACATATTTCTGGGTAAACTTCCCTTGTTTGCTTGATTACGATTCTTTAATACCCCTCCAAGCTGACTTCTTTTCCACCATACCATTATTTTTGCTTCCAGAGCCCCGTTTCTTGTACCACACACACTTCAGTTGCTGCTTCCATTAGAATCCTCTTGAAGGTTAGCCAGCAGACTTCTATATCCTTACTATCCCACCCGAAATGCTCATCTGCAGCTCTACGTTCTATTGCCTTTTAGTTTAATCTCGCCGTATCTTCTTATTTAAGTTAATATGATTTTATAAACTCTTGTCCTCTTTTCCTAGCTGATTTCCCTCTCCAAATCCGGTCCAATTTCAGTAAATAGTGATCACTTCCGATTTCGTACCCTCTTTCCACTCTTAACATCTATCAAATACCTGCCATCAACCTTTTCTTTTTAAAAAATAGTCAATGATCGATTTTCTTTGTATCAAAACAGTAAGTTAATAAGATCTGTGAAATTCTTCACTATTTCTTCCTAAATTTTAATTAATAATAATTATTTTGATTGCCGGTATTGTTAGGTTTCCCGGATAAGGAATACGTGAAGTTTCTTTTAATATAACTATAGATTTCTGCTTCATTTGATTTATTTTAGAGATAGATTGCAGAGCAGAGCAAACAGTGAAAGACCATTTTTATAAGAGATCTTTATTGTTAAATTTTATGCTTCAAGTTAAAGTATACATATTTTTTATCGAAACTTGTATCATTAGCCAGCGTAATGATTACCATTGTTCGTTTTTTCACTTTTTTTTTTTTTTTTTAAAAAAAAACGAAAGTAATAATACTTGTTTTTTACTTTCTCTTACTCTAGTAGAGGAAGTATTGTAATCGTGTAAATTTTCGATAGCAAGTTTTCACCGGAAATGATCCGTTTTGAGGTCCCTGAGTCCAAAAAAGTGGTTTTTAGCAAATTGGTGTGTGTGTGTGTGTGTGTGGTGTGTGTGTATGTGTATGTATGTATGTGAACAGCATAGCTGAAAAACGAAAAACCGTAGAAAGTTGTAACTTGATATTCCATTTAGGTATCTCTGTGGGATCTGACAGTACGTTATCTGTCAAAATTCCTCAACCGGAAGTACCACTTTACTAGTTAGATTTTTACTCTTTGCGATTTTCTCAAAAATGGCTCCGACGATTTTCTTTAAACTTGGAACATCAACTACACATACAAAGAGCTACAATTTTTATTTGGAACATTTCTCCGGGAAAATGTATCTAAGGGCACTTTTGGGGGAGGGGCGGGGTTAGGTTTTCATCTAAAGTGCTATTTCAGTTTATTAGACAATTCCTATAATCTAAATAATGTCAATGAGAATTAAATATGTTGTTGAAATTCCGAGTTTGAAAAAAATCGGATAACCGGAAGTGCGTTTACTTTTCGACTTTACTAAATGATTTATTCTCTTTTTCGCAATTTTCTCAAAAATGGCTTCGACGATTTTCTTGAAACTTCGTGTATAAACTAAACAAGCAATGATCTACAACTTTTATTTGTAACATTTCTCTCGGAAAATTCATTTAAAGGCACTTCTAGAGGAGGGGTGGGGTTTACAGCTTCCTCTAAGTTGATTATACAATTCTATCATCCAAACAAAATTAATTAAAAATAAATAGATGGCCAAAATTCCGAGTTTCAAGAAAATTAGTAAACCGGATGTGCGCTTTTACTGGACAGTTTTTTCAGTTTTCGACGAATTTCAATAAATTTTTTACACAAACTATAAAATTTGTCAATTATAATTTTGAGAACAGGAGTAAGAGAAAGTTGTGTGAGTGTTTCACACCAGATTTTTTTTATATACGACATGGTTGGTGACATCATTTATCATAAGAAGGCATTCGTAAAAATTTTCATGCACCTATTTTCCAGTATTATGTTTCCACGATTATGTGTCTGTCTATCTATTGACCCTATAAAAGCTGTAATGACTAAATGAGGGCTGTAATTGAAATTATAGGCGTGTGTTTTGGTGATTAACCAAGATAAGTTTGGTTAGCTTTTTAGGACCAATTTGGAACAGTTTTGTTTTATTAAGTGAATGTATTAGTTTGGGTAATTGGTTTAGTAGTGGTTAACAGAGTTTGAAACAACTTTACCAAATCTAAAGCTAGGTTATTGGCTTTTATTGGGTTTGGTGATGGAAGAAGGCGATAGATTAGAATTTGATAACCTATTCGTCCACACATATTTAAGAAAATTTAAATAAAATGTTACAGAAATTTGTAAGAATTTTTAGAAGTTTTTAGACATTACAAAATATTTAAATGATCTTTTCATATATAATCAATTTTACTAAATTTGTGTTTTTAATTATTATTTTTTTCTTCTTAAAAGATACTACAAAATAAAAAATTAAAAAAGTGGGAGACCTTTTAGTAATTACAAATAGAATATTGCATAGTAATTAGCTGTTCTCTGTTCCAACCACGCATTTTCCTGTTTTGGTGAGCCTATCGTTTGGCTAATCAGTGAACTGGCTAATAGACACCAAAACACGCCTTAATCGACATAAGCACATATTAATCATCTACGCCGCTAAGTAGAAGAGGGCGAGAATAACAAATAAAGTGAAGTAAAAAGTATTAAATTGGGGAAAAGTAAAAAGTTAACGGTACACACCTGATTAGGATAAAAGGGGAGTTTGTGATTATTAGGTTTTAGTACAGAATGCATATTTTAGTTTCACTTACACTACTAAAGTTAAGAAAAAAACTTGTTTTGGACAGACATAGTGGATGTAGTTCATTGACAGCAGGCTAGTTTCCCTACAGTTAAAGTTTTAGTTTTTATAGTGGAGAGCTGGGTGTGGACTTATCTTGCACGTGACTTGTTAAGTTGTATTAGAAAGAAAGTTGTTTTAAGTATCGTCTAGTATTGTATTATGCATCATGTTGTGTTTTTAGTGGTGGTGGTGGGGGTAGTAGTGGTAGAGATGGGGGATGTAGAAGAACAAGAAGAAGAAGAAGAAGAAGAACTGGAGTGAGTAGCCAAGGGGTGGTGCTTATATATATCTGTATATATACATATAACATCATCATCATCACCATCATGTTGTTGTTGTTGTTGTTGTTGTATTAGTGTGTTGTTGATGTTGATGTTGTTGAGGGTTTATAAGACTGGGAGCGGTAGTGGAAGATGGTTTGGGTACAGATTATAAATAGGTAATGACCTTGCCCTTGCTGTATTTCTGGCTACCACCACTGTTGACTTCATTCATTTCTCTTCTTGTTCTTCTCGGCCTTACTACTCACACACATACACACAAACACTTGCACACACCAACCACCCTCACACTTGCTCACCAGTTTCACTCACCTTGTGTTCATTCATTAAAACTAACTACCACCCTTCTTTAACCCCTTACATGATTGTACTCCTGATCCTGGTCATACTCATTCTCACTTATTTACTAACTCTCTCTCACGGTGTGTGCCTGTGTGTGTATATATCTCTCTCTCTCTTTCACTCTTTCCCTCTTTTATTTGAACTTATATTACTTTTTAAACACTCATGCATATTCTTGTCTCTTGATTTCACATCTGTTCTCAAAACAACCAACCCATCCACCCAAACACAGACACAGTCGCACACCATATTACCTAAACGACAAATCTACATTCCTAACCCATATTACTGACTGGTATATATCTACCCTTTTTTAATTCCTTACTGCTTTTCAATCATGAAGGGAGAGACTTTAAAACTGGTCCACCAATCATTTAGACTTAGTTTCATATTTCATCATTAAAATAATTTAAAGATATTTACGATTTACGAGCAATTCTTTTTTTTTTCCTTTTCTTTTAGAACACTAATGTTTATTATCGTCAGAAATACCTGCTGAAATATGTATCGTCTAGTATACCCATGCTAGTATATCACAACTTTATGATTCACTCTTACACCTGCTACAGACATTAGCATTCCGATTTGACCTTTTATTAGTCCGTATTTTTCCACATTGTTCCCAGGGTCGTAACAAAATCCAGGTTTTATGTCCCGGGTTTGCAGCATAACAGAGGCCTGATGGAGTATTACAACTGGCCAGAGAGTCAAACGAAAGGGTTCATTTGATTACTTTCGCAGAAGTTTACTCCCATGCCTGCCCATAAAGGGGCTGTATGGCCTTATGAATTGCTGTGGATCAGTTGATCAGGTATTATTATGGGTATCGGAAACTTATGGGCCTATTGAGTTTGGATAATAGTGGGGTCATTGTAGGTTTTGCGCGACTGAGGAAAAGATACTGGTCATACTCTTCTGATATTGCGAGGGATAACAAGAGCAAGAATCCTTCAACTTTAAATTGCTATGCGGAGGTCTTTTCACTTAGGTGAGTGCTTGCGCACACCAGACTGTATGCTCTGAGAACTTGACTTATCCGGAGAATTTCACATAGATGCTATTGGGCGGGTGGTAATGACCCCTTCATTAATCTATTCTAGCCCTCTGGTTTCTTAATTCTGCACTCTGGGTAACTAAACATAAATAAATATTGAATCACAATTAAATAACAAGAAAGCTAAGAAACGTTACTCTAACTCACTACTTGCAGACTGTTAAAAATAATAATTAGGGAAGGGATTAGCTAAGTGGTTAGCGCGTTGGACTCCCACGCGGAGGTCCCGGGTTCGAGTCCAGTGCTACCACTTAGATTTTTTCTTCCTAGGTGCTCTACAGCTCACTGTTCGGTGATGGACACTGTAGTCTGTAACGAGAGAACACTGTCCGGAGGCCGGCAGTGCACTGAGAAGGCTCCGGGCGCTAATGACCATAGATGTTGAAGAGCCTTAAATTAAAAAAAAAATAAAAATAATAATAATAATAATTAAATAATACGTAAACAACTCGTGTTACCTTATTAACAAAAATGGACTTAGGAGTTGAACTATGCCCATGCATTCTAATAGCTAGCGTTCTATATATTGTAATCAAATATTCTCTACCATGCACTCATCATTGTCGGCTATATAACTGTTATTTCCGATCTAAAAATTATCTTTTTCCTTAATTCGCTGTTTCTACCACCCTTCACAATTAGTTCCTTAGGTCATCTGAAACGGCATTGGCTACAGTATTTTTTAGGTGAGGGTCTACTGTTGGTAGTAGTACCATTGTTATTGTCACTTTTTTATGCTGGAAATATTGGGAACATTCCAAATTTTTCATCATGTGATCTCAGGACTCAAAGCAAAAAAAAAAAAAAGTCACAGTAACTTCAAACTTGATTTTTTTTTTTTAAGATACCACCACTCCATTCAACATGTTTCCGTATACCGGAAGTGCTTTATTGATTTTTTTTTTGAAACTGACTCCAAACATTTTCTTTAATTACCAGCTAAAATATAAAGAGAGCTTATAACTTTTATATGAACATTTTTGGGGGGAAAATTCATTGAAGGGAGTTTCTGGAGGAGGGGCGACTTTAGGTTTGCCTCCATTCTACAATATCATACGATTTATCGTCTACATAATATTAATAAGAAAATATAATGTGTGGCCAAAATTTCGGGTTTAACAGAAGTACGACTTTTATATTCAGGATATACATTTTCGATTATATATGAAATTAGTAACTGGGTATTGACCATATAAATAAAATAAATAAAAACTATGTCATAGGGTGTATACAAAAAAAATCAGTTTTTCTAACTATAGAAATTCCATGGACTTTAAAACCGATCCACATTCCTTCAATGTTTACAAACACAATATTATATTACTTTTTAGACTTTGCAGAGTATTCCTATACTACATATTACATTCTCTTCAAATAGTCAGTTCGTGAGTTTTTTTTTTAGAAAACAATGGCTGTCTATATATTACGTATTAGTAATTTCACGTCAAAAAACAATGTACAGGTGCTGAACTGTACGTGCTTTATGTGAAATCAAATCGAAGGGGGAAGATTTGTCCGAAGTTGGTTACAAATTGTTTTTTTTTTTTTAATTTAAGGCGCGTCTACATCAATAGTCATTGGCGCCCGGAGCCTACTCGTTATAGACAACACTGTCCATCACCGGACAGTGAGCTGTAGGGGCTCCTAGGAAGAAAAAATCTAAGGGCAGCATAGCTGGACTTGAACCCGGTTCCTCTGTGTGGGAGTCCAGTGCGCTAAACACTTAGCTAATCCCTTCCCTTTCAAAAATTTAATAGTTGTGATACGGACTTCAGAAAAAATGATAGGTTCATGGCGGTTGAGTCATATCCAGCCACTCGTGCACTTGCTGCATAATTACCAGTGTCTAAAAACACTGTTAACCGCCATCTCCATACTCTGGGAAAGGTAAAAAGGATGTGTAGGATAGTGATACATGAACATCGTACACCTCAACAGGCCGCCAGAAGTATGGTTACTTGCCATCTTATTTTAAAATATCTGTCTGACATGCACTTTTATAGAAGGGATAGTGTCGTATGAGGAGAAGTGGATTTACTGGCGATATCATAAGATAGGCGTTTAACGGTTGGAACACGGTCAAACGGTATATCCGGTTAATGCAAGACGGTAACTTGAGAAAAAAAATCGATGTTTTGCATTTTCTGGAACTATGTAGAAGTAATTCGTTCCCGATGGACTCTCATTGAATACCGAACTTTACTAATCATAGATAAACCCAGCGATAATCCAGTTTTGGTCTACCGGAAACAAGTTTAGTTCCAGGAAGATAATGCTCGGCCATGCACACCTCCTGTCAGACTAGAGAAAAAAAATTGAAGAACTTGATGGCATTAAACTTACACCCTCCTAAAGTCCAGACTTATTTCCGACTACCATTTCTTTCGGTCCATGGCGCACTTTGCGGAAAAAAAAGTAATTTTTTCATCGAAGTTGAAACTGGAGTGCGGGAGTTAATTTTTTTGTTTCCGAACCCAAGGAATGGTAACATTTGGAAGAAAGATGGCTCAGTGAGCAGTCAATCAGTATGAACTATATTGTAATGACTTTTTGTTATTAAAAAACGATCTTCTTTTGATTTTTTGATACATCCCAACAATTTTAATTTAATATACAATTGCAGTTAGAGAAATTGTTTGCTCTGTTTTTTTTTTTATAAATCAGCTTTAATAATGTGAAATTACATAGTTAATGGTAGGTTTTAACTATATAACATTCCTTTGATGAATTTAAAGAAAAAATTTCTCATTCAATAATTGAGTTTATGTAGGTAACATGTATATGTAGTGGGTTCCAAAATTTCAGTAATATTGAAACATCACATGTAATATGTTTCTAAAATTAGATAAAACCTGTAAAATATAAGAGAATTTCTATATCCTATTGATGTAAATATCAATATTAATAGCTTTAATACCCAGTACTATAAATATATGAACTTTTTAAATAATATTTTATTCAAACTTACTTAAAAATAAATAAAAAACATGTCTACCTTTGACAGATTTGTTTTTTATTTTTATTTGAATAAGTGAAGAATACTCTTATTTTTAATTTATGTAGTTGTGTGTTGTGCCGTTTATCAGTAACGTTTCACTACTTTATTTATATTTTCTCCATTAATCAATAAAATCATCATCTCTTTTAATTACTGTAAAAAAAAAACAACAAAAAAACACCTGAACATTTTTCTTGTTGACATCATCTCATAGATGATTGATCAAAGTTCTTAAAACAGATATGGGACATTCTTTTTTTTTTTTCATCTAAATCGTATCTATCGAGTCAAGTCAAAAAGAAGAGACATGTCTAGAATCAAGGTTGAATTAACTAACTGTTATTCAATAACTAATTTAAGTTGTTTTGGCTTACTTACTAGATCAGATATGAATTTTAGTATCTGGCAGAAAGAAAGTCGGGCGTGTTTTCAAATATTTATTATTTCCCATTTGTTATAGAAATAATGTAATTTTCTTTCATATATAAAAGAAAAGAAAAAAAAATGAGATAAATCTTTTTGTGAATTATATCAATATGATCTCTTGGGGCACATTGTGATTTAAGGGGATCCTCAAAGAAATAGGGCTTCACGTGGAATCCATTTATAAAATTTGTGAAATAGAATCGATCAATTCAAGAATTTTGGGATGAGGAATTTAGGGCTATTTCCGCTCTAAATTCCCATATCCCAAGAATTGGGTCTGGGATTGGATTTTGTATTTTTTTTTTGTTGTATAAATTCTGAATCGGGTTTCTTAGAAAAGTACTTCGTAAGGAAGATTTTTTAGAGCTATTCTTTCCACATCTTTAAAATGTTGCGGCAGGAAATCAAGCTAATAAAAGATAGGCCTGTTTTAAGTAAATACCTTTATTAAAAAATATATTCCTATCTAAAAACTTGTTAGGTCTATTTATGTAACAAATAAGCTTACAAAATACTAGTTAATTCTATTAAAATTATAATAAACAATGTTCGAAATTTTCCAAATCCAAATTGGTATTACTAAACATTTTGATGGTGGAAAGATAGTACATTAATGAGTGATTTATGTAAATTAACTAATATTACCATTATATTTGTAATAATTTGTCTTTTTTATTTGTTGTTGTTGCAGGGTGGTCGGGGTTATAGCGGAGGCTCCCCGGGAGGCGGCGGCCCTTATCCACCTCCGCCGTCCGCCTCCCCTTCCGGCCAGTATCCTCCTCAGCCTCCATACCGTCATCCTTATCAGGTAATTTATATATATATCTCAATTGCATGCTGTTTAATATAAAGTAAACACACACTTGACGATTCATTCCCTTTCTATAAGAAAGTGGGAATGGCTGTTTTGCCGCTTTCTTATATATAAATAGTATATAGGAGTCAATAGCTTTTTATTAATTATTAAATTTATTTAATAGACGATATATTGTTCTTTATTATCATTATTGCATAAAGAAAGATACATACTATTTATAATATTACAATGAGCCAATGTTTATTACCTAAGAATTTTTTTTTTATTCTTTAATGCGCTAATTAAAAACTTTTTTATTTTTTTTATTTTTCTTCATTATTTAAATATTCTATTTTATATGAATTATACAATACTATGAATGGAGAAAATAACTAATTACTGTACTAATTAAATTTGGTATTAAAAAACTTCTATTTCAACAGTAACAAGAAAAAAACACCAGTTATTATTATTTTTTTAATCTTCTCTAATTAGGATTTTTTATTTATAAACATAATAAATATAGATTTTATAATAACGAGGGACATCTTGGTTAGACACCGTCAATATTTATCTTAAGGATGGAGCAAACCATATTATATAATCCTGGAGTATTAATCCAAGAGTTATATAATCCTAGTTTTAGCGATTATAGAACTAAGTTTTAGCGATGCCGTTGTAAAACAGTCATTCGGATATAATATTCTTTCACTAAAAAACTCACATATCCTCTCACAACTATAATGAGGGAGATTGTTCCTTGCCATTTAAAAACATCTCCATAAATCCACGCTGGTCATGTATTGTCAGGTTTTCCGGCACGTTACATTACATTAACAATATAATTATGATCGAAAACCTTCAAGTAAGATCCCGGATAATACTCAAACAGAATTCAAGTTTGAAATACGAATTTTTTATTTTAGGTTTTGGTATTCTCTCTCTCTCTCACACCCTCACACACACACACACACACACACACACACACACACACAAAAGTAATAGGTTATTTATATTTGTGTGTGTGTGTGTGTGTACCTATCCATATTTTTGAAACCGTTTTAGAGAAATTGTGAATTTCCGGTGAACTTATTTTCTTTAATAATAGAACTATGTTTGTGTAGATAGTAAAGGAAGTTTAAAGGAACAGTTTTCGAGGATTCACAAAAGAAGAGTATTAAGGAAAAGTCGTAACTTCCGATTCATGGATTTTGACTCAACCTTCGTGTTGGATTCAATGTTGATATTAAACGGAATATTAAGTTTGAATTTATGCATTTTTTCGTTTTTGATAAAAATATAGAGAAAACACACACACACAAATATTACTAAAATCCAGTTACTTTAAATTCAAAATAAGTTGTTTTTATAATATTGACTTTAGTATTATAGCCAGTGGAAGATGGGTTTCGAATATTTTTTATTTCTTCCACCTCCTATTAAGAGGGAGTATTACGATAGTGTCAAATATATCGAAATTGTGTTTAGCGAATGATACAACTAGCCCTGAAAATGGATGGCACCTGTGTATTTGACTCACCTATACACTGCCGTCAATGACGAAAATGGGTTAATAAGCTGTGTGTTAATTAATGTTGTAGTTTTTTAAACTGCAGTGTTGTTAATTATATAGCTTATTTCATGCTACTATTATGTCTTGACGAATTAGAAGGTCGTGGCAATGAGCGCAGAGAAGGGTCTGGGCGAGAGCCCACCAGGAGCAGCCCGTCGTTCGTGCAGATCTTGGTGATAATAGCAAATTCTCCTACCAATGGTGTCGTTCTACCACTTACCAAAAACTGTTTTTTTTTTTGGGGTGGTTCTGTGGAGAAGCTGTATTCCAAAGTACTATTTTGGTACAGTATGTGGTTCTAAATTTTTTTTTTTTTTCTCCTTCAATAATTTATTTGCAACTGTACAATATATACAATAAGCAAATGTGATAAATGATTACAAGACATGATTTACATGGGAAGAAAATACCCAGTGGTATTACTTCAAGGCTGTGGAGTTAATTTAAAAGGTCACGGGGCCACTGACGCTTCAGGCGTCGAGAAGGATTATCAGGTAAGGTTTGACTAGCAAGTTGCTGAACCAAAGGATTATGATGATGGGACAGGGAGTTATGGAATCTTTGATAGCGGGATTTAATTAGGTCGGACACATATGGAATGGATAGGTCATTATGTAAGGTTTTATTGGAGACATAATAAGGAGCATTGGTAATTTTTCGTAGGATTTTGGACTGTAAGGATTGGATACGGTAAACGTTGGAATGCTTAGTGGACCCCCATACCTCTAGTCCGTAAGTCCATATTGGTCGTAGTAAAGTTTTGTATAGTGTGAGCTTATTTTTTAAAGTAAGTTTGGATCGTTTGTCTAAGAGTCTTGAAAGGATAAGAAATCGTCTATTAGTTTCAGTCCTTTTCAGTCTGGTATGGGGGTTCCAGGTTAGTCTTTTGTCTATATATAACCCAAGATAGCGTACTCTATCAGCAGTAGGTAGGAAGGTGTTATTTAATTTAACACCAGGACAGAGGGAGTGACGAAGGGTAAACGTAGTGTGAATACATTTCTTTTCATTAACTTTTATCTTCCATTTTTTGCACCACTCTTCTATTAAGGAAAGATGATCTTGAAGATGACTGGAGGCAATAGTAGGTTCGGTATGGGAGGAAAGAATAGCAGTATCATCAGCGAAGGTTGATGTTACTGTATTAGGGTGTAGGGGAAGGTCAGCCGTGTATATTGTGTATAAAATTGGACCTAGGATACTACCTTGCGGTACTCCAGCTTTCACAGGGAAATAGGGAGAAAAGGAAGAACCCTGAGAGACTTGGCAAAACCGATCGCTCAGGTATGATTTAAGAATAAGGAAATAGGTATATGGTAGGATGCTTTTGAGTTTCCACAGCAGTCCAGGGTGCCAACCTGAGAGAAAGTTGTGAAGTTAGTTTTCAAAAACAAAAAAAAAAAAAAGCTTTAATTAAAATTAATTATTTTATTTATACATTATTACCTTAACAATAACAGACACATTTGAAAAAAATTCAGACATTCCAATCTCGCACACTGTGGACTATACTTTCATCTCCTTTCTATGTTACAAACGAAACAATACATTAAGACACAAAATCTGAAACAGTACAACAAGCCGCACATCGACTGTACACTAAGTATCATGTTAAACTGAACGGTCATACAAATCTTCTCATCAACAATTTACAAACAACTGTAGTTCCAGAAAGAAGACTAAAACGGAGATGGCTACAAGACTTGTTACATCCACCGTAGACAAACTTCATACTGACTGACAGATGAACTAGCATAATTACATTCACACCCATACATTCATTTCACTTCACATTTCATTTATTCACTTCATAAACAAATCACTCCAACAGGGCCATCATTGGATGGGGTACACGTTCTACACGTCAGTACATTATCTTACAGACAACAGCACTGCAGGCAAAACACATTTTGTGTTGGTACTGTATTACAATTAAATAAAAAAAAAATAAAAAAAAACCTTAACAATAATGAAAAAATATGATTAATAATTTATTTCACAAAATGAAAGAAGTTCATAATGTAATTAAAATTTAAAGTATTGTTTGCTTTATTTAAAAATATAATTAAATTGACATAATTGTTATTTTTAATTGTGTTAATTAATTTTAATTTAATAATTACAATGATAAAATTGATATAACTATAATAATTCCGTCTTAATTAAATATAACACATTACATTATAACACACAAGATGCTCAGGTGATATTCAAAAGTGATTAACAAGTTTGCACTTCATATTATTATAATAATTGCCTAAACTCAATTGATCTTAATTAGTCTCTTGGCTCGTAGTCTTTCCTATATCATTGAGTTCATCATAAAAAGAAGAAATAGAAGATAAAAATTGATTGTTTATTTGTTATATTTGTTAAGTAACGATGCTTCATTTATTTTTGATTCCACTCATTGGATCACTCAGCAAAAATCGAAGCAATCACCGTTAGCTATCTTTGTGATGAATGGATAAGCTTATTTTATCAATAATAACATCACACTTTAGAATAAATCTCTTCTGTTTTTCGATTTTGATAATCCAATTACCATTTATTTTCTCGAATAGATGATTACGTCAATATTTTCCTACATTCATATCACGCACTTCATATCACCCACTGCAATATCATCCATTACATCTGTTTTCTCTTCTGTCATTCAAAAGGTTGTTTCTCTCTTGTTATCACAGTTCTATTAAAAAAAAAAAAAGTCAATAAACACGATTAGATTTTTTTTTATGTGTCCAAAAACTTGACTGCTTTTATGAAAACAACAAAAGCATTGAATATATTTTGGGAGGGAAAACAAAACAAATATTTAAAAAAAATTTAAGCCACCTTTCATTTACAATATATTCATTCTATCCTCCCTCTAAGACAACTTATATATCTAATTATTTATTTCATACAGTACTTAGCATGGAAGAATGATCATTGTTTTAAATTATCAAAAATCTCAATAAACATCACTTTTAAGACACGATCAAAAAGTGAGTTTTGCTCACTTTATAGCGCTATCAATAAATTTCATTTATTAATATACAAAAACAAGCAGTCTATTACGGAAAATATCTCTGATAATATCCTTTATAAATCATCATTTAACGTCTTATTACAATTTTTGTAACCATATTTTATTTCAGAATTATTACCTTCTTATTGCATCTATTTTCTCTTACTGCTGAAATGTTATTTGTGATGTTGTGTTGTAGTGTAGTGGTAGCTTGTGTTGCACGAGCCGTTTAGTAAAAGGGCTTGTAAGTATATATTTGTTTAAGAGAGTGAAGTATCAGAAATAAGAAAGTAGTCACCACTGCTAATAATAAATATATTCTATTAAAATAATAACTACAAGTTATTTGCAAGGAATTATATATTAACTTATTAATATGCACTGATGCTAAGTGTTCTGCTTCCATGTCTACAACAAAACTATATTGAAGGAATGTCTTCTAATTGTTATTTCAAATCTTCCCCTGTGAGAAAAAGGGGTACTTATGCTATCATGTTTATGAACTCTAAAAGACAATAGTGGTCTTCTATCTGAAATGTCCTTTTGCAAGGGAATGTCACATATTTTCATAATTTTGATTTTTTCAAATTAAATATAAATTTATATTTCTTGCATCCATCACACTGCTATATATACTGCAATAGTGTCAAATTTTGGAAATTGAATTTGTACCTGATATACGATGTTTTGAAGCCTCTTGAATACGAAAATATCGATTCTAAACATGTTTTTCCCTAGCACAACTCAAAAATGAAAAATTGCAAAAAATTAAAACTTGATATTTCAGGGGAACCAGACAGTAAGTTCAATTTTTTTTTTTTTTTTTTTTTTGAGTTTACTCGAAAATGACATCAATGCTTTTTTTGCTCTTAACATTGCCTTAACATTACATATGTTTAGGTCTGTAACTATTTTTTGAAACATCTTTCAGGGGAAAATTCATTTTCAAGCTAATATCTAAAGCTACTCTGGCCCTTATAGCAATGATGGACTTGTACCCGGAATTCCGCGTGGAATCCCAGCACGTTACCACTGACTAAATTCTTTCCCTAATTATTTAAAAAGTGATTTCTTTTTATTTTTCTCTTACTCCTAGTCCTAAACGCTCGTCTCAAATTATCCCAAAAAGTAGCTCTATCCACCTTTGTGTGGGTTATTCCAATCACTATTACTCCTACACAGGCCACATAAAAGAAAGCGAAGTAGCCTAAAGAGAAGAAGTTAGAACACAGGGTATCAACATCATTCTTACTTTACTTATTCACTAATCTTCATCGTCTACTTATTCTCTTACATATACATCTAGTGTTAAGTTCCTTGCAGTTACTATATATTTTAATTCATGATACCATGTTCAGTGCATCTAGTTTATATATCTTTTCTCTCCTAAATTCTTTCTAAATCTCTCTCTCCTCTCGCATCTGCCATAATTGGAATGAGTCACTATAGAATTACTAGAAATAAAATAACTACCTCGCCATCTACAAGGACACATATGTCCCATCTCATTTAATGGCATATTACAGACATAATTTCGGAAAAGTTTCTAAAAAAAGATCATTTGGAAATACTATTACATTTTTTATACTAAAATTTTCGGTTCAACACGTAAATTATTTTAAGTCGAATTAACAACTTTTTTTATATATGAAATTAGATTTGTTTTTTTAATATAGTGAAAATAGCTTTTTATATGCATAAAGGTTTATTTCTAACCATTTTCATAATTATATGTCGTCCAGAAAGAGGGGGGGACAAAAACGTCCAGGAAAAATGCAAACAAAATTACTTAGTATAAAATCTATGAATATAATCTTAGCTATTTTGATTTTTACTGTTCTTTATTTGAGCACCAATACTTTTAGAACTTTCTTTAACCAAAACAATCAAGAGCAAGCTTGAAAATGCATTCAGATAAACAACTTATTTAGATGTTCAACGTCGATAGTATTTCAGCAAATGTTGGTTAATATAACTGCGACGATTGTGAAAATGCAATTAATATTTCCTTCATTTTATTTATTTTTCTTTTTTAAAGGAAATACAGTGGTTTAACTTTTTCTGATAATGTAATTTACTCGTTGCCAAAGGCGAAAATTTTGATTAATAAATCGTACGCCCATTGCCACTTTTATCTCTTAACTACATGTCTGCCAGCGCTTAATACTACCAAATTGTAACAAGTTTTTGTTTCAATTAATAGTAATTATATTATAATAATATCAATTTTCTCAAAATAAAAGATCCTGGTCAAATTTCCAGCCAATCTTGATCAATTTTAATCTTTAAAATATATATAAAATAAAATATAAAATTTAAAATTCCACAATAAACCTATCATATCCAATAATATAATATTTATCATATTCTTTTTTGCTAGCTATAAATCAATATATAATCAAGATCGATAAAAATATAATTAAGATCGATTAGTTTATATAAAATGAAATATACCAATAGAGTCTCATGATGCTCTTCTTTACCTCCATTGTTATCCAATAAATAATCTTATAATGTACAATAAACAAAAAGTAATGAAAATAAGAAAAATAGAGTAAATTGTTAAAATTAGCCGTCAAGATCATCCTATCATCAACAAAAGTAATTCGTAGAAAATTGGATTGTGAATTTAATTAAATAGGGGTAGGGAAATTATAATTCTAAGTTTATTAGGAACAAAACAAAGTTTAACTGACAAAGCCTACAGGATAAAGCACAAAATGTAATTATAAAAGACCAATGTATTATTTAATATTTACTGGCCTGGTGTGTATTCAATTTATATGGATTCTACTCGTATAATTAAATTACAGTTTTAGTTGTTTCAATTTTTTCATTTAATATATTATAAAGGAAAATTTTTCCAAAGGTTATGATTATATAAGTGTGGGAGGCGTGAATATATAGTGAAGAAATCTCTAGAGATTGATGTAATCAATCATTTTTCAGAAGTTCATGGGGGCATTGCTAAGGTGAAATAAATTTCCCACTGTCAATCTTTCTGTCAGTGAACATCATGAAATATTTCTAATATTATATTTTTGGATATGATAAGTTCATTGTGGAATTTTAAATTTTACATTTTATTTTATATATATTTTAAAGATTAAAATTGATCAAGATTGGCTGGAAATTTGACCAGTGATCTTTTATTTTGAGAAAATTGATATTATTATAATATAATTACTATTAATTGAAACAAAAACTTGTTATAATTTGGTAGTATTAAGCGCTGGCAGACATGTAGTTAAGAGATAAAAGTAGCAATGGGCGTACGATTTACTAATAAAAATTTTCGCCATTGGCAACGAGTAAATTACATTATCAGAAAAAGTTAAACCAATGTACTTCCTTTAAAAAAGAAAAATAAATAAATAAAATGAAGGAAATATTAATTGCATTTTCACAATCGTCGCAGTTGTATTAACCAACATTTGCTGATGTAATGCGATGGTGTGATGATGTGTATTCGTAGTAGCACGAGCGGTGTTGTATAAAGGGCTTGTAAGTATGTAAGTTTAAAAGAGAATCAAGTATATTAGCAATAATAAAGAAATCACACTGTTTTATAAATACATATATTATTCTTTAAGCAAGTTTAAGTACATTACAGTATTACAATTATAAATCAGAAGTATATCTAGAATAAAGGCAAATATCTATCATTGGCACTGAGCGATTCCTGAAGTGTTCTGTTCTGGCTTTGGAAGCAGAATACGACTGTCTTGTTTGAAGGCAGAAGTCTGACTATCTTCTTTGTTGGAAGGTAGAGTACAGCCTGTTCGAAGGAATGCTCTCTAACAAAGCAGTTGGCCAAGTCGCATTGTATTAAATTTTGTGCCTTTGTTTCCCTACTAGCAATGACCCCAATTTACACTACCTGACTCTAAAATACACTCTTTTTGAAGGTAAATTCACAGCACTAAGATAATTATGAAATATTAACAAAATACAATTCTGGATACTATAAAATATTCTAAACTCTAAACTATGATTTTTCTATTTCGTTCTTCCACTACACTGAAATACTATCGACGTTGAACCTCTAAATAAGTTGTTTTTCTCAATGCATTTTCAAGCTTGCTCTTGATTGTTTTGGTTAAAGAAAGATCTGAAAGTAGTGGTGCTCAAATAAAGAACAGTAAAAATCAAAATATCATTGAAATGTCCTGATTTACTTGATACACCATTAAAATCATCATTGCAATATCCTTTTATAGTGCACTGAAGAACTGGTATTTCCACTGTAGTTTCTGTACGAAGGTGCATCTTTGTTGAAACCTGCCCAGAGTTAAGGTATCCTAAAAAAGCCGATCCTTAAAAAAGAAATCATAGATGAGCTCATATTTATAAGCCTGTTGTAAGGAGTTTTACTCCCTAATGACCTAGGTAGGAAGAATAAATTCGCCATTTGGTGGGAGCCGGGCATGTTGGCATTGGAGGGAATGAGAAGGCCGACGCTCTGGCAAAGATAATTTCTGCAACCCCGCTTCTAGGGCCTGAACGTTTTTTTGTGGGGAACTTAGGAAGGATGAGGAGGAGGAGGTAAGGAGGTCTCATCTCAACTCTGGAATGCCCACCCCGGGACTGAGGCAGGCTAAGATCTGCTTGGGAAATTATAACCAATGGAGGCTTGCATTGGCCTTATTAAGAACAAACTCCACGTTCTTACGAGTTTCATCAAGGGGCATTGTCAACTCCGGGGACACATGGTGAAGCTGGGTTTGTAAAGTGACAACACATGCAGATTCTGTGGGGAGATGGAGGAAACTCCATTACATTCCCAACGGACTGCGAGTCTGCCACTCAGAGAAGATTTAAGAACCTTGGTAGTTACCGGTAGGAGCAGGGGAATATACCCTCCCTAGATCCCGCCAGGGTATTAGGATTCCTTAGGGATCTTAACCTGGCGGAGATGTTGTAGCCATATTCGCCTAGGATGCTGTGGGCTGGCCTACGGCATCCAACGGGCATAGCACAATAGATTGGGTAGGACACAGTACTTCCTTATAAACAAAAAAAAACTGGTGTGTGAAACACTCACACAACTTTCTCTTACTCCTGTTCTCAAAATTATAATTGACAAATGATATAGTTTGTGCACCAAATATAACGAAATTCGTCGAAAACTGACAAAATTTTCAGTAAATGCACACTTCCGGCTTACTAATTTTCTTAAAACTTGGAATTTTGGCCATCTATTTATTTCTAATTAATTTTGTTTGGATAATACAATTATATAATCAACTATGATACCACTTTAGAGGAAGCTGTAACTCCCACCCCTCCCCTAAAAGTACCCTTAAATGAATTTTCTCAGAGAAATATTTTTAATAAAAGATGTAGATCGTTGCATGTTTAGTTTATATACAACGTTTCAAGAAAATCGTCGGAGCCATTTCTGAGAAAATTGCGAATAAGTGAAAAAAATCATTTAGTAAAGTGTTAAAACAAACGCACTTCCAATTATCCGATTTTTTCAAATTCTGAATTTCAACAACATATTTAATTTTAATTATTATTGTTTAGATGATAGAATTGTCTAATAAACTGAAATAGCAGTTAAGATGAAAAACCTATCCCCACCCCTCCCCCAGAAGTGCCCTTAAATGAGAAATGTTTCAAATAAAAGTTGTAGCTCCTTGTATGTGTACTTGATATACATGTTTAAAGAAAATTGTCGAAGCCATTTTTGAGAAAATCGCAAAAACGTAAAAAAAAAGCAACTAGTAAAATGGTATTTCTGGTTGAGGAATTTTGACAGATAACGCATCGTTAGATCCGATGGTGATACCTAAACGTAATATCAAGTTTCCACTTTCTACGGTTTTTCATTTTTGAGCTATGCTGTTCACATTCACACACAAACACAAACACACACACAGACCATTTGCTAAAAACCACTTTTTTGGACTCAGGGGACCTCAAAACCGATATTTCCGTTATAAACTCGATATCGATTACTAGGAGTAAGAGAAAGTAAAAAAAATGGATTAAATCAAATATATTGTTTGGTTGTTGGATATTAAGACATTTGAATATTATATACTTTTTTAATAAATAAATAGACTGATCCCGCTTGAATTTAAGTGCCTCAGTGTTCTGTTATTATTGGGTATTATGTAGGGTTCAGGTGAAAGCTTGTATGCTGGACTTGGCTAAATATTAATACTCCCAGACAACTAGCTAGATAATAGGGATTATCTAATATTAGGTTTATGGTTTAGCTTAGACAATGCTCCAGTGTTCATTATACAATAATACAGCGGTTTATGCTGAAACAGTGGAGGTGATTAGTTCACTTAACTAACATTTAAGGTATCAAGATGAGAGGTAGACTTTGTATATTATCTCACCACTTGAAGTGAATCTGATTCCAAATATCGTAAATTTCACAAATCGTTTCCCAGTATTCTAAATTCTCTGTTCCAACAAATTTCATTCTGCCTTTTCTTGACTGAAAAGGCGCTTACCCAGAGATTTAGTCCTTAGCAATAGTGAAGGAGCTAATAGTGGCTGATACTCTAATCATCGACGTGATATTTGGAATGATATAACAGGGTAGCTAACTCTTCTCTTTTATTTTGTATTTCTATGTATCTTTAACAATTGTTGCCAATAAATAATAATGGTTTCCTTATTCTAAAATAATAACTCAGCCTTACAACATTGTTCTCCAGAAATCAAAAATTTCTTTATTAACACGGCAGAATTCTATAGTGTTGCAGAAAGATTGCATGCATATCTCTTAATTTGTAATTTTATCTAAATTGAAATGATATAATGATAAGACTGTTCTTTTACTATTTTTTTATTACAGCTTTTAGCTGCTATCTAGTATAATAGAATAGTGCTTTTGCTCAAGAACTTTCACCCTTAATCATGATATCTCTCACTTCAAAAACTGTGACAATTTTAATGCACTTTAAAATAATAAGCTTTCACTGTTTTGATAAAAAAAGGTATGGTGCGTGACGAGGAGAATGAATTTGTCGCTACCAATGAAGTAGTAGCAGCTAGATTGAAGAGACACATTAAGATTCTGTTAACTAGAAAACGAACGGCCAACGTCTTTCGACAAGAAGCTTACAGTGTCATCTATAATTCAAAAGCAGGTAAATGATTTTATAGAAACGATAACGCCGAAATTTGAATACATTCAAGAAATAATAGATAAAAAGTTTGAACAAAGCACTATCCATCCGGAAGTAGGACTTTAATGAATGTTTTTTTTTATTCGTTGTTCGTGGTTTTCTCGAAAACAGTTCCAATGATATTCTTTAGACTTCGTATACTATCTACATACATAAATATCTATTACTTTTGTTTTTTACATATTCCTGGAAAAATTGGTTCTTTGTGGGTTCTTCTGGAAACTATAACAACTACGTTAAGCTTCCTTCTAAAAAAACTTCTTCAGTGCAATTTATGGTTCTATCATAAATAATATTGAAGTACTATAAAAGCATTATTACAATTCCTAATTTAAAAGAAATCATTTACCGGAAAATACAATACAGGATACATGTTTGATTTTTTTTTTTAATTTTCTTTATAATAGGATCCGAAGACTGGGATCTAAAGCAAAGAGAGAGAGAGAGACAAAAATGGAGAGTCTCACTCATTACTTAGGCCAGACTAGAATGGGAGACTTTGTTTAAATACAGCTGCATTAGCCGTACAGAGGACAGCCTTTCAACAGTTTATACAGCAGACACAGCGCGTCAGCAATCATTTACCATTTACATGCTCTAAATCTCTCACAACCAATTTCTAATTATGTGTGTAGTAGAAGAAGAAATGCAAAAATAAATAGTTTTGAAAAATATTTTAAGTGAAATAATTTTGACAAAAATAATGTATTTTAGAGTCAGTTACTATAACTTAAGGTCATTGCTGCTAAAGAGACAAAAGCACAGGAATCCGTTAGGAAAATAACAATGCCACTTGGCCAACTGTTTTGCAAGAGAAGGCATTCTTTCGAACATTCTGCACTCTGCCTTCTAACAAGAAGAGTCTGAGCTAGACATTCACCAGAACACATCAGGACTGTGCCAGTTATAAGTTAAAACATAAGAATTTATTCCAAATAATTTCAGTAAATTAATAAGCACATTGTCTGTGTTATTGAATAGCATTAAATATCCTTAAAGAATATATTTAATTTAATCTACTAGTGTTTTCTTAATTATTCTTATTACTTCATTCTCTTAAAACTTACAATCACAAGCCCTTTTACTAAACCGCTCGTGCTACACAAGCTACTACAACACACCATCACCAATCACATTTCGTGTGAAAGTCCTGGCATTTTGCGTAACTTTTCTATTATGCAGTGTTCAGCATTATTTCCAGTTTATTCATCTCATAAACCTAATTTCTCCCCTTCTCAAAGCCTTTATATTCTCTAAAACAACAGAGATTTTATCCATGATAGCCTGCTTCTTTTTGTGATCATTGACTGTTTTCGGGCTTCACCCATCACCAGGGTGTTTTGGCAAAACAGTCGTAAAGATTTTGGGATGAAAAATTGTCATATGTGTTAAGATACTTAGCCTCACTAGCTCCATAGTTGTTGTGGTTGTTTCAACAAAGCTGGAAATCATCAGAGATATTTTCCGTGATAGCCTGCTTCTTTTAAGCGGTCATCGGCTCCATCATTAGGTGTCAAAAATAGTCAACTTCTCGAAAACCACTTCAATGATTTTCTTTAAGCTTCGAATCTACCTTCAATATTTTCTCTAAGCTAACTGCACAGATATTACATATTTTTCTCTCACTTTGGTACGTAAAAATTGCTTTTAAAGTGTTCTCCATGGAATCCATTGACTTACATTTCAAATGATAAATTTGAATTTGGTCAATGTTTTAGCGCTATCTTTTGGATTACAGTGAAAACATATACAATTTCTACGTGCCACCTGGACCAGCAAATACCTCCCCTCAATGCTGCCGTGTCACCTGTATATTTAGGTTAGGGCAACTGATTCCAAGATTAAAGAATAAGGATTTTTTTAAGAATAAGATAAAGAATAAGGGTCAATTTTATAATCACATTAAGTGGAATAAGAAATAGTCGTTTGAGTGTTTCAAACCAGATTTTTTTTTTTTTTTTTTTTACATATCCTTTGATAGAGTAAGTATTGCGTCCTTATGAAACTTTCTTTAAATATAGGATAGTAACGGCTTCAGTTCAAATACTACCATACAAACATTCAGTGTATAGAAAATTATAATAGTTTTCAATACGATTAAGAGTTAATGTAAACTAGGTTTGGTATATAGAATTTTTTTTTTTTAAATTTGTAATTGTATGAATTTAATATATGTACCTCAATATAAAAACTTAATTATTAACAGAGAGTACAATTTGTATTTATCATTCAACGTCTTTTTTCAATTTATTCGTGTAATAAGCCAACTGAGAGTATCTTCCACAGAGAAAGCAATCATTTACTACAAAAAGGCAGCAGGTATACCATAAACCTAGAAGAATATTGTAAATTCTACATCAAAGTTAAAGATAGCTTGCACCACATCTTCTTCGTATGCCCTGTCGGTGAAAACTTTAGAATACAATTTTTATTGGATCTTGATAACAAAAGTATGGATCATTGTTTATCTTTTGAAAATGTAAACCAAGTAACAAACGTATATTTTTTTCCTTATGAACGTACTGAAAACTAGATCTTTGATATTATCTCAAGTTTTATACTTATTATTTAATTAAGCTATGTAAACAGCTGCTATGATAAATGAAGTTGACTGTATTAATTTTGTAGTTCTCGCGTTCCAACTATAGAAGTACTACGTAACTATTTTTATTTGTATTTATTTGTGTATATAAATTTATTCTTTTGTCATTTTATTTCTGTCAATTAGGAGTTTATAAAAATGTACCAAACTCTATCTGTATTTACTAAACTGTATTCAACAGATAAATAAATAAATAAATAAATAAATAAATAAATAAATAATTGTATTAACTGCCATAAAAGAAAGCCAGTTGATTTTTTTAACGATTTTGTCGTAAAAAGCTGCAAGAGTTTTATTTAATCCTGGCATATTTGTTTCCAAGAAAGCTTTTATTGTTATAAACTTTTTTTATTATTTTCAGAAGCCATTTTGGCACTTATATGCCAATTAAGTGCAATTCTTAATTAGAAATTAAGTGCCGTTTCTGTATACTGTATGCGCCACCTGTCTTACCAAACGTTAACAAACCAACATTGTTTAAACGAAAAAAATCTGGTGTGAAACACTCACCAGTATTTGTAATTGACAAATTTTAGAGTTTTTGTATATCAAATTTGATGAAATTCGTTGGATTTCGTCGAAAACTGAGAAAACAATGTTCAGTAAAAGCGCACTTCCGGTTTACTAATTTTCTGGAAACTCGGAATTTTGGCCAACTATTTATTTCTAATTAATTTTTTTTGGATGGTAGAAATGTATAATCAACTATGATAGCATTTTAGAGAGAAACATAATCCCCCTAAAAAGCCCCTTAAATGACTTCACCACGAGAAATGTTTCAAATAAAAGTTGTAGCTCTTTATATGTGTAGATCAAATTCTTAATTTAAAGAAAATCGTTGGAGTCGTTTTGGAGAAAATACCAAGAACTAAAAAATACATTTCAGTAAAAACGCACTTCCGGTTATCCGATTTTTTTCAAACTCGGAATTTCAACGACACATTTAATTCTAATTAATTTTTTTTAGATGACAGAATTCCATAATAAACTGAAATAGCACTTTAGATGAAAACCTAACCCAACCTCTCTCCCAAAAGTGCCCTTGAATACATTTTCTCGGAGAAATGTTTCAAATAAAAGTTGTAGCTCTTTGTATGCGTAGTTTATGTACCATGTTTAAAGATAATCGTTGGTGCCATTTTTGAGAAAATTGCAAAAAAGCAAAAAAAACTAACTAATAAAGTGGTACTTCCGATTGAGGAATATTCACAGATAACGTACAGTCAGATCCCATGGTGATAACTAAACGGAATATCAAGTTTCAACTTTCTACGATTTTTTGTTTTTTGAGCTATGCTGTTTACAAACATACATACACAACACACACACACACACAGACCATTTGCTAAAAACCACTTTTTTGGATTCAGGGGACCTGAAAACGGATATTTCCGGTGAATATTCGATATAGAAAATTTGACACGATTACAATACTTCCTCTTACTGGGTGTAAGAGTAAGTAAAAAGTGCTAACTTCTTTTTCCAGTCCGGCCGGCATCAAACACGGTCATTGCATGTCAAAAGTAAATCAAGTGGTAAAAATGTGATGGTGGCTGTGGCACTATTTCACGACCTCGGTGGGAGATATTCCTTCTCTACTGTCTCTGATATATTGACAAGCAACTTTCACAAAAAAAAAAAAAAAAAAAATTAAGTTTGAAGTGTCTTTTTTAATAAAAGCTCATTTAAATTGCTAAAAAGTTAATTCAAGAAAACTTCCTAGATTATTATTATATTTTGGCATCCCAGCAGGTCCGGGCTTTCTTATTCTTAACAAATAGATAGGGTTTAGAAATTTTAATTGACATCATCTTTCATCTCACATCATCATCATCATCATCATTATCATCATTATCAGAAGAAGAAAAAGAAAAAGAAGATCAATATTTTTTTTTGTGTGAGTACGAAATTTGAAAGATGGCCCCCCCAAAAAAAGCTCGCATTAAGTTTAAAATTAATTAGTTTGCATTCAAATAAACTTTTTGTATTTCATAAATTTTATCTGCGTTGACATTTTTCTATTTGTTTTTACTTTTAACTTTATTTTTATTTATTTATTTTTTAATCGTAATACTTCCTTTTACAGAAGTAAGATCAATTAAAATACTGACAGAGAAGACTTGTGAGTTTTATCAATAGATTATTTTTTTTTTTTTGTGTGTTTTACATAAAATAATATTACTTTGGAAAGCATTTTTACTTTCTCTTACTGCTAGTAAGAGGAAGTATTGTAATCGTGTCAAATTTTCGATATTGAGTTTTCACCGGAAATATCCGTTTTGAGGGTCCCCTGAGTCCAAAAATGTGGTTTTTAGCAAATGGTCTGTGTGTGTATGAATGTGAACAGCATAGCTCAAAAACGAAAAATTGTAGAAAGTTCAAACTTGATATTCGGTTTAGGTACCACCATGGGATCCGACAGAGGGTCATCGTCAAAATTCCTCAACCGAAAGTACCACTTTACAAGTTGTTTTTTTTTTTACGTTTTTGCGATTTTCTCAAAAATGCCCCTAAGGATTTTCATTAAACTTGTTATATCAACTAGACATACCAACAGCTACAACTTTTATTTGAAACATTTCTCTGGGAAAATTCATTTAAGGGCACTTATGGGGGAGGGTGGGGTTAGTTTTCATCTAAAGTGCTATTTCAGTTTAATAGACAATTCTATCATCTAAATAATGTTAATTAAAATTAAATATGTTGTAGAGAAATTCCGAGTTTGAAAAAAATTGGATAACCGGAAGTGCGTTTTACTTTACTACTTTACTAAATGATTTTTTCACTTTTTCGCGATTTTCTCAAAAATGACTCCGATGATTCTCTTGAAACAACTTATATAAACTAAACATACAAAAATCTATAACTTTTATTTCAAACGTTTCTCTGGGAAAATTCATTTAAGGGCACTTTTAGGGGCGGGGGAGTTACAGCTTCCTCTAAAGTGGTATCATAATTGATTATACAATTCTATCATCCAATAAAAATTCATTAGAAATAAATAGATTGCCAAAATTCCGAGTTTCAAGAAAATTAGTTAACCGGAAGTGCGCTTTTACTGGACAGTTTTTTTTAGTTTTAGACGAATTTCATTAAATTTGGTGCACAAACTATAAAATTTGTCAATTATAATTTTGAGTACAGGAGTAAGAGAAAGTTGTGAGAGTGTTTCACACCAGATTTTTTTTTTTTTTTAAAGTTTAATAAAATACGCACGAGTGTAAAATAATAGTGTTTTAATGTCTTATAGTGTCTTTTACATTTTTAAAAATAGAAATAGTATTAAAATAAATAAGCTAACTTTAAATCATGACTAAGATTTATGAGACTTAGTCAGCTAGTAGAAACTTATCATGAATACAATACAGAACTAAGAAAGAGAATGACAGAGGAGTTCTCTCATCGAGTGGACTTTGCTCCTCCCACACAAACACTGTTTTGAAAGTTCAAAACTTTCAAACAACTTTCAAGTCCTTTCCCACCCAACTCCCACCCCGCTGTTATCTAAAGGGCAAATTTACCTCAACAGAATCATCGATACAGACTTTATGTCAAAGTGAAAATCAGTCAACAAAACAAGTTGTCTGTATATATTTACATAATTAATATTTAAACATTCAACTAGAATACCATGGGATCTTTAATCAGAATTGTAAAGTTTTTTTTTTTTTTTGTATTATTGGTCAATAATGAGAAATTTTTTTTCTTCATTTCTCATGCCCACATAACTTTGCCCATCGCCTTTTATACAATTTTGCAAAAATCAAATTGTATTAATTTGACTTAGTGTAAGTCATTTGAGGATTTTAAGCCAGATATTTTTCGGCTTAAATAATCAAAATTGGTTCAGCTGGTATTAATGTAACTTCTCTTCTATCATCTAAATCAAAAAGTACTTGCGTTTTCAGTACACCGTTTGAGCCGTTTGAGTGTAACATGTTGTTAGAAAATAATAACGTCAATTATCTGTTAGATAATCGCCCATGTATTCTAGTAAGTAATCAATGCAAGTCAAGAATCTAATATCAATAACATATAAGCCAGGGATAATGAATAATTTTTTTTTATTACAATAGTGAGATAATTATAGTAATAAAACAAATATTATTTGGAGAAAAGAATGCTTTAAAAAAAAAATGTTTTGCTCCAAATAATTTTTGTAGTTTTATTAACATTATTATATTTATATATTTTTATATATTATTATTAACTTATTATTATTATTTTTTTTTAATTTAAGGCGCATCAACATCTATGGTGCCCGGAGCCTTCTCAGTGCACTGCCGGTTTCCGGACAGTTTCTCTCGTTACAGATGTGATGGATGCAGAAATATAGAAAAATATTTTATTTGTAATATCAAGAAAAATGTAACATTCGCTTGCAAAGGGACTATTCAGGTAGAAGACCACCATTGTCTTTTAGAGTTCATAGAACTCGGTTAGGATTGTCTACCCCTTCTAAAGGGGAAGATTTCAACGAACAATTACAAGGCATTCTTTCAGGACAGTCTGTTGTAGACGTTCTACCGGAACACTTGCTTCAGGAATCGCTATCTTAAATTCAGTGGCAGTTATAGAGTTGAGCATTTATTCTAGATAAACAGCTGACTTATTAAGATATACGTAGTTGTGATTTGTAAAGTACTTAAATTCACTTAGAGAATATATCTATTTTAAAACAGCGTGATCTCTTGATTATTTCTAATACTTCTCTCTTAAACATAATACTCACAAGCTCTTTACAAAACCGCTCACGCCACAAGCTACCACTACTACACTACTACAAATAACATCACACCAATAACATTTCACAGACAACACTGTCAACCGCTGGACAGTGAGCTGTAGAGGCTCCTAGGAAGAAAACTCGAACCCGGCCTCCGCGTGGGAGACCAGTAAGCTAACTACTTAGCTATTCCCTTCCCTATTTATTATATTATTATATTTATTAATATTATTATTTTCTATTTTACAGCTGAATGTGTTTCTTTTTAATTTTCCAATATTTTTGCTTTAAATATCTAATTCTAAGTTTGTTTTGTTTTGTCACAGAGAGGATTAAAAAATAATTGGATAATTAAAAAATAAAAATTTTAATAATCTGGTCATAGAGAGGATTAAAAAATAAAATCGGAATGTCAGCCTTTTTTTTTATATTAAAATGGAGTTAATTTTTGACCAATTCTCCCCGGAAACTTAAATGGAAAATATTGTCTGGTAATTTATCCGTCGTAGCATGCATGTTCATTTTGTTCCTGACCGGTTTCGGATTTTCATCCATCGTCAGAACAAATTCACCAAGTTCGTGTATAGAATTAACTTCAACGTAATTTTCTGTTACACTCACATTTGTTGGTATACACTTACACTATGAACAAGCATGCATTCATTATCACTGGCATACGTATACATTATTGATATTACATTCTTGATTTGCATTGATTACCTACTAGAATAGGAGGGCGATCAGCTAGCAGAAACCAACAAGTGTGAGTGTAACAGAAAAATTACGTTGAATTGAACTCTCTACACAAACTTGGTGAATTTACTCTGACGATGGATGAAAATCCGAAACCGGTCAGGAACAAAATGGACCGGTTAAAATACCACGGTTAAAATACCAGATGTTATCCAGCTTTGCAGACCCATTCCACACATTGGAAAATATTGTGTAAACTTATTATGAATTATTTGTTATTCTTTATTATAGAATTTCGTCTGCTTATGACAAAATTTAAATGATTAAATTAAAAATATCTGTTAGATTACTGCCTCTAAAATATTAGGTCCTAGAACCTCCCTGATGAAAGGTTAAGCACTGAAAATATAGTTTATTTTGTTCCATTTGGTACGGAATAAGAGTTGTTTTGAATATATTAAAATTCCTATCAAACTGTTTACAAATAAGTATAATTAATAAAAGGATTATATCACAATGTGAAAAGATATATATGTTACCAAAGTCCAGTGACCCTTAATAATTATCCGAAAAGGGAAAGATTAGACACATCACTTTCTAATCAAATCAATAAAAAATTATTATCTATTCATATTTAATAAATATGTTAAAATCAATTCGATATTAATCTAAAATTACATACTTCGCCACCTTGTAAATAACGTGATAATATAACAAGTTTGAATTTTCTGCGTTTTTACAAGTTACATTAAAAAAAAACGATCATGCTTTGGTAAAATTTTCCAGTATTTTTACATTCTGATGACTTTCTCCAGCTTATTGTATTTCTCATAGTCCTACATGATCAAATTTTCTTTATAATTGCCATTAATAATGAAATGTGCATTTGTTATAAAATTATATAGATGTTATGACTTTACCTTGTACTGAAATGATAATTTAGAATTATGTCTATCGTGCAGTTCTCTCAGATTCCCTTTAAAATCAGTTTTTCATAAAAATGTATCAAATAAAGATTATAGATTTGTTTTTATAATTTAGTTAATGTGTAGTTAACATATATTTATAAAAAGAATTTTTGGTAAATTACCCAGAATATCGAGAGTAATAAATTGGAAATTAAAATAATTATAATATTGTATTTTTGGCTAAATGGATTTCTTCTTCAAACATGGCATTTTATTCTTTCTTTATTATTTTCCTAAAGGTGGTTGATCATAATTTAATATATTTGTCATGATAGTTTTCAGAGCAGGGTTGGACCAACTGTGTCAATGTAAGCTTACAGGTCATTGGATGATTAGTAATATTTATTTACACGGGCCCCCCATCACGTGTTCTAAATGTATTAAAATAATATATACATACAAATATAATTTAATGGTTTAGAAATTTAGGATAATTAAAAAAAAAAAAATGTTCAGTAAAAACGCACATCCGGTTTACTAATTTTCTTAAAACGCAGAATTTTTGGCTATCTATTTATTTGTAAATAATTTTGTTTGGATGATAGAATTGTATAATCAATTATGATAGCACTTTAGAGAAAAACATAACTCCATCCCCTCCAAACTGCCCTTAAATGGATTTTTCCAGACTATGTTTTAAATAAAAGTTGTAGATCCTTATATGTATAGATGATATAACTAGTTTGAAGAAAATCGATGTAACCATTTCTGAGAAAAGCGCAAGAAAGTGAAAAAAAAAAAAAAATCAGAAAACTGAAAAATACATTTCAGAAAAAACGCACTTCCGTTCATCCGATTTTTTTCAAACTCGGAATTTCAACAACACAATTCATTATAATTAATATTATTTAGATGACAGAATTGTATAATAAACTGAAATAGCACTTTATAAAAGTGCCCTTAAATGAATTTTCTCAAATAAATGTTTCAAATAAAAGTTACAGCTCTTTGTATGTGTAGTTGATAGTTCAAGTTCGAAGAAAATCGTCGGAGCCATTATTGAGAAAAACGCAAAAAAAAAAAAAAAAACGGTTTTCGTTTTTAGCGTCTTCTTCACATACATACATACACAGTCGTTTTGCTAAAAAACCACTTTTTTCGAACTCAGTGAACGTCAAAACGGATATTTCTGGTGAAAACTCGATAACGAAAATTTAACACTATTACAATACTTCCTCTTACTAGGAGTAAGAGAAAGTAAAAATTATGCAACTAATATAATTATAAATTTTAATCCAAATTATTGCTGTTGAAATTCCAAAAATTTAAAAAAAAAAAATCTGATGTGAAGCACTCATTCAACTTTCTCTTACTCCTGTTCTCAAAATTATCATTGACAAAGGTTATAGTTTGTGTACCAAATAAAACGAAATTCGTCGAAAACTGAAAAACCTGTTCAGTAAAAGCGCACTTCCGGCTTATAAATTTTCTTAAAACTTGGAATATAGGCCATCTATTTATTTCTAATTAATTTTGTTTGGATGATAGAATTGTGTAATCAACTATACCATTTTAGAGGAAGCTGTAACCACACCCCTCCCTTAAATGAATTTTCCCAGAGAAAGGTTTTAAATAAAAGTTGTAGTTGTTAGTATGCGGAGTTGATATACCAAGTTTGAAGAAAATCGTTCGAGCGATTTTTGAGAAAATCGCAAAAACTTAAAAAAAAACAACTAGTAAAGTGGGTTCTTTCGGTTGAGGAATTTTGACAGATGGCCCACTGTCGGATCCCGTGGTGATATCTAAACGGAATATCAAGATTGAACTTTCTAAGATTTTTAGTTTTTGAGCTATACTGTTCAGATATACTCACACACACACATAGGCGATTTGCTAAAAAACCACTTTTTTTGACTCAGAGGACCTCAAAACGGATATTTCCAGCAAAAACTCGATATCGAAAATTTGACACGATTACAATACTTCTTCTTACTAGGAGTGAGAGAAATTAAAAAAAAAAAAAAAAAATTATTAAACTTAGATTCTCGCTATGATGATAAAAGTGAAAATAAGTAAACATTACAACTCTGTAAACTGCCATAAGAGAATGTCTTGTGCTGATTTAACACCATTTTTTTTTTTTTATTTTTTTAGAATTCCAAGTTATATCTCATAAATAAATAGAATAAAACACTTTTTTTTTGTAAAAATATTTAATCCTCTTCAAAATAAATTATAAGAAACCATTAATCACGTTCAGATGCTGTCCAACTGAAATGTACTTAAAAATGTGATTAAATTTTAGGCAATTGTACTAGAGTTAACGGTATTAACCAGTTGGGTGGGTTATATTAACCAAAATTGAAAATGTAAATATGAACAAGTTGCAATAAAGATACCATTATGTATATTCAGTATAATTTATATTTTTTTTTTTTTTTATTAAATGGACTTCTTACATAGTTTTCTACTTATAAATTTTTGAGCATCATATGTTAACGCTTTTAATAACCACGAAATGTGGGGGCCAAGAGCTGGAGAAAAAAGTAAGACCCCGCCCGCATATTGCCTGTGTGAAGACATCTTTATGACCTTTTTATACAGTAATTTTTACAATTTAAGAGTGGAAACTTCTCAACTCATAATTCCAAAGGAATAGTAGATGAACATTAAAATGAATTTTCCTTAGATATAGAAATAGCTGAGGGAACAAAAATAGTTTCCGGCTTAATTAGAAATTTTTTGCAATTAATTAGTTCCTAATTTACTTCTAATAATAATAATAATGATTTTCCTAAATTTAGAAAATAATATAAGTAATCTTATTTTTTCAAAAATAGACAATAAAATACTACATGTTTTTGAACCGAAGTGGCGCTTTAGGTTAAGTCCTTCTTCTCGACAATTAACGTAAAAAAATCTTGCGTGAAATACACCCAGGACTTACATAGTTATAATTCATAAACTTCTTTCAAATTAATGCTCTTTACTAGACATTTAGATGTCTTTAATGTTATATAATGGAGTTGATGAGGAGAGAAATTGGGATTGATTAATTAGACGAGATATGAAGACACTGTTATATTATAGCTATAAGCTTACACAAACTGCACTGGACTTGTAATGATTTTTTTTTTTAGAATAAAAAGTGCGAGTAGAGATATGACACGATATGATGTATATGGTTATATCTGATAGATAGATGTCTAGATCTCTCACTGGCTTATATACAGATTCTCCCCACTCTAGCCTGCTTAAATCAGAGAGTACCAGAGAGAGTATGTTTTCTCTCAGTCGTGCTTGTGTTCTCTCTCTTGCCGTTACAGTTATAAGAATTGGAAACGCTAATAAATAAAACGATTTTTTTTTTTTAAGAATGCATAATCTCTTCCACTCCAATTCCCCCTTTAAATGAAATTTATAGGAAAAATGTTTCTAGCAAAAGTGATAAAATCTCTTGTGTAGTTCGTTAGTATATAAAAATTTAATGAAAATCCGTCAGTGTCTTTCAAGAGAAAGACATGCAAAAACCTGGACAAATTCCGGATAATCGCACGTCCGCACAACCTTTCTTCAAACATGAAATTTTGACCAACACATTCAATTGTAATTAATATTATTATAGATAATAGAATTGTATAATAAACGAAAATGTCTGTAAGTAACGGCAAGAGAGATAGAGAACACAAGCCCGACCGAGAGAAAAACGACTCTCTCTGGTACTCTCTGACTTAAGCAGGCTAGAGTGGGGAGAACCTGTATATAAGTCAGAGAGATCTATCAACCATATTCAACCATATACATCGCATCGTGTCATATTTCTACTCTCACCTTTTATTCTATTAAAATCATTTCAAGTCCAGTGCAGTTTGTATAACTTATAGCTATATTATAACAGTGTCTTCATATTTTGCCTAATTAATCAACCCAATTTCTCTCCTCATCATCTCCATTATATGTCGCTTTAGAGGTAAGAATAACCTCTCACGTGTTCCAAAACCGATCTTATGACAGAACCGTACAATTAACTAAAATAACACTTTAAATGTAAGTATAAACGCACTTTTCCATCCTAAAACATCCCGGAAAAATGTTTCAGAACATAAGTCGTAGATCTACATATGTTTATAGGAATCGTTGGAACCATTTTTTTCTTCAAGGAAAAAAGTGAAAAATCTATTCAATAAAACGATACTTCCGGATAAGAATTTTTTTAGATAATTTATTATCGGTTGCCGATTCTCGTGTGATACCCAGACACGCGAGAATATCAAGTTTGAACTTTGATTAAAAACACACACACTCACACACATATACGCACACCAATTTTTGAAAAACCACTTTTTCGGATTCAGAGGATTTTAGTTTTTGGTGAAAAGTTATTATCAAAAATTTGACATGATTACTATAATTACCAAAAAATGAAATAAAGTAAAAAAAAAGTCTAAAAAGAAAGTGTAAAATAACTAAACAAATCCACCCATTAATAAATTAATATTAATTAATAAATAAGAATTGTAAAAAAACAAAACATATATCTATATATATATATATAGATATATATATATATACTATATATATATATGTAACTATTTTATGCAATCAGGAACTAAAAATCCATCTTTATTTTATTTAAATTTAATTTAAACTTTTTATTCTCGAATTTAATGGAAATATTAAAAAAATACCTATATATCATATTTATTTGTAACAAAATTTTGATTTAAATTGAAGCCTTTTTATTATGTTGTTTATATTGTCTGAGGTGAAGGTTTGGTCTTCAAGCTGAAATGTATTTGGTGTTGGTGTATTTGTAGCGTAGTTTGTAGTAGTAGTAGTTGCTGTGTAAGCACGAGCGGTTTAGTAAAAGGGCTTGTGAGTATATATGTTTTAAGAGAGAAGTATTAGTAATAATCAAGAGAGCACCACTATTTTGAAACAAATGTACTATTCTTTAAATGAATTTAATCTTTACAATATCACAATAATATGTTTATAAGTATACTGAAATTAGTTGGAATGAACTCTAATGTTATAACTTAAACTGCTAACTTATTGTAGAGAGCGAAAATCAAGTGTACGCCTTAAAGGCCGGTTGTAGATTATATTGAAGGAATGCCTTCTAATTGTTCGTTTATATCTTTCCCTGTGAGAAGAAGGGGTAGACAATGCTATCAAGTTCATGAAGTCTAAAAGACAATAGTCGTTTTCTACTGAATAGTCCTTTTTGCAAGGGAATGACACATTTTCTTCATAATTTTGATTTTTTTTTCACATTAAATATATTTTTATATACGAGGGTGGTTTGAAAAGTTCTCGGAATCACCGCCAGATGTCAGTGCTAGAGCAACGAGGTTCCCGCGCAATAATCACACATCCTCTGTGAGTGAACACGTGGCGCGTCCGGTCTCTTGCTGCAGGAGAATGGTAGTGACGACTCTTTGTTGTTGTTCCCGCGTAGTGATTTGTGACAATGGGAAAAACTGAGATTCGAGCAGTGATTAAGTATTTTGTAAAGAAAGGTATGAAAGCAAAGGAAATTCATGCCTACATTCAGAACACACTGTGGGACTCTGCTCCTTCATATTCAACTGTTGCCAAGTGGACCAGCGAGTTTAAATTTGGTCGGGAGAGCTTAGATGATGATCCGCGTAGTGGACGGCCAAAAAGTGCTACGACCCCAGAATTTATCGCAAAAGTGCATAAAATGGTCATGGAGGATCGTCGACTGAAAGTGCGAGAGATTGCTGAAGCTATAGGGATGTCATCTGAACGGGTATATCACATTTTAACCGAAGAATTGGGAATGAAAAAATTATCGGCAAGATGGGTGCCGCGGCTCTTGACATTGGACCATAAACGCACCAGATTGGAAATGTCCGAACAAAGTCTGGCCCGTTTTCAGCGCAACCAACAAGATTTTTTGCGCCGGTTTGTGACTACAGATGAAACTTGGGTCCACTACTATACCCCAGAGACAAAACAGCAGTCAAAGCAGTGGAAACATGCTGAGTCACCACCACCAAAGAAAGCAAAGGCAGTACGTTCGGCCGGAAAGGTCATGGCCTCAGTTTTCTGGGATGCAAAAGGCATTCTGCTGATAGATTATCTTCCTACTGGCCAAACAATTACGGGACAATACTATGCAAACCTCCTAGACCAACTACAGGAAAAGATACGCGAAAAAAGGCCTGGTTTGGCAAGGAAGAAAGTCATCTTTCATCAGGACAACGCCCGCCCGCACACAAGTGTTATTGCCATGGCATAACTTCATGAACTGAGGTTCGAATTGTTGCCACATCCACCTTATTCACCTGATTTGGCACCATCAGACTTTCATCTCTTCCTCAAGCTGAAAATTTTCCTCGGTGGGCGGAGATTTCCTACAACGGAAGAACTGACAGCCGAATTGGAGAGGTGCTTTGCAGGCCTGGAGGAATCTCATTTCGAGATGGGATAAAGGCATTGGAACATCGCTGGACCAAATGCATTAGCCTACAGGGAGACTATGTTGAAAAATAAAAGCAGTTCCACCGAGGTAAGACACTTCTTTCTAGTACATTCCGAGAACTTTTCAAACCACCCTCATATTTCTTGCATCCATTATAAAGCCTTACGCTACCCAAAATGCGGGCCCGCATATATAAACCCATTTTTGGAGCCTTCTCAGTGTAGTGATAGCGTCCGGGCAATGTTTCCTCATTACAGACATCACCAGACTATGGGTTATAGAGACTACTGGGGCGAAAAAAATAATCTAAGAGCAGTGGGACCTAAGCGGAGCCAGTGCCTGCCCTACTACTGAGCTAATATCGCCTCCTTTCCTAAACCATGCCACTTTACAATAAACAGCCAATAAGCCTGGACCAGTTTCCCCAAATGATAACAATTGATACAATTAATCGCCTTCTAAATGACCCTGTTTAATCTTACATTGACCAAAAGGACAGACAATTTCATGACCACATATTACATAACATAACGAGAAGCACAAGTGTTATTTGATTAAATAAATGATTTTACCATTTAAATTTAAAAATTCACTTTTTATATATTTTTGCAATATAAATTGGATCATTTAGTAGCGTATTGCTTACTTTTATTATAGCTTTTATATAATAAAAAAAACCCTTTTCTAATTTTTTTGCTACTATAATAAATTCATCATTCATTTGAGTTAAAATTTCATTCTCCCTCAATGCTTTCAATTGACCAGGTAATTACTCAAGTATAAAAACAATAGTGATGTTAAATTTAGCTAACTTTTTTGTGGTTACTTTGTACCGTATGTTTTATTCTCTATTGTTTTCTGTGCCACTAATTTAGGAAATCTATACTAGTATACTACACGTATATTACGTAATATATAGGCAGATTTAAAAAGTCATGTGGCACTTATTTAAGGTATAGAGATATAAAAACCAAATTTTAATATAAAGTTTATTATATATTATTTTGTCGTATATTGAGTTATCTGTAATATTATCATAATAAATAAATCCACGCAGTTTCCCCTATTTCAACAAACTCATTACAAACGCATATGTGAGCTCCATAACGCAAAAGAGTCCTTGAAAAGGAAATTGAATACTTTTTGTTTTGGTGATGTTAAAGTTTATAAAAAGAAAATCAGAGTTCAGCAGAAATAGAACTTATTCTATTTATATATAATATTTTCGTTTTGTAATTGTATGGAATCAGTAGTCGAGCTGGATCTGTCCGAGAGACACACATTTTTTTTTACAGGTAACAGAGTCACAGCGCCATTGGTGAATATTTTTCATCATTAGTTTTCATCTCGTTAGAGAATAACAGATCTTGCACCCTGTGGACGATTCTTGTTGGGCCCCATCACGGCCCCGCACTCAAGTGTCTCTCAAGAGAATTTTTTCCTCATACATCTACATACAAGATTCATAGCTACCAGCCATTCAGACTCAGAGCCAACAGCCGCTTCATCTATCACTGCACCATCGCCCATCACTTTCCGTTTTGTTGTGAATATTTATTTCATATTGGATTGAAGTATGCAAGTGCCATACATTTATAATTAACAAATAAACTATTGTGTTTCTGAACGATTTTCAATTCAATTCAAATATAACAATTTTCCTGTTAGAGGGTTATTTAACCAGCACCATTCAATTGGTGGGAGCTCTCTCGGGCGTAATACTCTCCCGCGGAGCATATCACAAACAGGTGAAAATTGCCTATTTTTAATCGATACATTATTCCAAATAGAATTGAACCTTGTTTTTGATTCTGAGAGTCTTAATAGGCATTTTGAAAGATAAAGTTGATGTTACAAAAAAGGTACCAAATATATTTAACTATTATCAACCAGAAGTTTCTCTTTTTCGTACCACAAATTTTTTTTTTTTACTTTCTCTTAGTATTGTAATCGTGTTAAATTTTTGATATCGAGTTTTCGCCTCCTTTTTGAATATTCGTTTAGAGGTCCTCTAAGTCCAAAAAAGTGGTTTTTAGCAAATGGTCTGTGTAATAATAATAATAATAATAATCTTTATTAATCTTCATTTCTACAAACACTTGTATGAACAAGACATGTCAATATATTAAACAATCTAATAACAACTTTTTTACAAAGCAAGTCTATGTAAGAAAATCATCCAAATCATATATTACTCTATCCAGGAGCATAGTTTTTAGTTTACATTTAAACAATTTCATTGTTGGTGAAGATGAAATTTCATTGGGAAGTGCATTAAGTATTTTCCTTCCCATAAATAAATAAGGTGTGAAAAAAGAGCGGTTTGCTTGGGAGGAAAAGGAAAGTGGTTACGGGTCCGAGTATTATATTTATGCTTGAAGGTGTTGTAATTATTTCTAATTTTGTAGAACCATGAACAGATGGAAAAGATATAAAGAGCTGGAATCGTGAGGATTTTATTATTTTTAAAATGCAACCTGCAGCTTTCGTTGGGTCTTGCTTTAACCATAGCACGAATAGCTCTTTTTTGGGTGCGGAAAATTCTTGATGTTTATGGGCTGTTTCCACAAAACATTATCCCATAAGGAGCCGTTAATTGAAATTTTCCAAAATATACTACTTTCAAGGCTTCGAGATTGAGGTTTAGAGTTGATGTTTTTAAAAGAAATACTATGCTCGAAAGTTTAGGAGCCAGTGAACCTATATGTTCTTTCCATCGCAGATCTACAGAACTGTGGAGTCCAAGAAATTTTGCCGAATGTGGGAACATTATGCTGCCACATTCAGTCTTGACTAAAGGAGAGCACTCTTTTCCACCTGGAGCAACTGAGAAGCACAGAGCAACCGTCTTGGCATCATTCATTTTAACGCATTTATCTTTGGACCATCTAAATATGTCATCTGCTCCAACATTGGCACAATTCACAACGTCATCCGCGGTCGCTCCAGTGAATACTGTGCCGATATCATCCGCATACTGAATTAACTTGCCTCTCTTACTATTTCTGTGTGTGAGTGTGTGTGTGTGTGCGTGTGTCTGAGGGTATGTATGTATGTGAACAGCATAGCTCAAAATCGAAAAACATAGCAACTTGAAACTTGATATTCCGTTTAGGTATCACCATGGAATCTGACAGTTGTCTTCTGTCAAAATTCCTCAACCGGAAGTACCATTTTACTACTATATTTTTTTTACTTTTTTACGATTTCCTTAAAAAAAATGGCTCGAGCGATTTTTTTGTAACTTGGTATATCAACTACACATACAAAGAGCTACAACTTTTATTTGAAACATTTCTCCAAAAAAATTCATTTAAGCGGGAGGGCCGGGGTTACGAGTACCTCTAAAGTGCTATTTCATTTTATTAGACAATTCTATCATTAAAATAAACTCATTAAATACAACTTTATGGAAAAATTCGTCAATTTATATTTAATATAATTGCACTAACAGTAATAAAAGAAAGTCGTATGAACGTTTCACACCATATTTTTTAAACTTCGTACACTTAACACATCTGAACAGATGTCTTTTACTTTAATTAGAAATCTTTATGAAGGATATTTGATTTTCTGGGTGCTTTAGAATGAGCATCAAAGTTAAACTTTTCCTTTAAAGTACCACGTTCCATAAAAAATATATGGATCTAACATCTAGATATTAATGTGGTTAAAAATCTTAAAAAGGATTCCAAATTTGGAAAAAAAAAAATCTATTAACTGAAAGTGCAATTTTACAGACTTTTTGCTATTGGTTTTTCGAAATTTTGGAATTTTTTTGAAAACTGCTGAAATTGTCACTGTTATTTGAAAATTGTTTTCGAAATAATTGATTTCAAAATTTTGTAATATTTGCGACATTAGATTTTTTTTAAATGTTTGGGATTTGTACTAGGCGCTGTCTCCCTGAACACAATATGATCACATTCAAGTGTGACAATTACATAGTATAACCAACATGTAACCGTAGCACCAATATATTTATGTTAGAACAAATGAACCAATAAAAAAAACTCTGATGCGAAGCATTCACACAACTTTCTCTTACTCCAGTTCTCAAAATTATAATTGACAAATCTTATAGTTTGTTTATAAAATTAATTCAAATACGACGAAAACTGAAAAAAAACGTTCAGTAAAAGCGCACTTCCGGTTAATTAATTTCCTTGAAACTCTGAATTTAGGCCATTCATTTATTTCTAATTAATTTTGTTTGAATGATAGAATTCTTATAATCAACTATGATAACACTTTAGAGAAAAACATAACCCCATCCCTACCCTAAAAGTGCCATTAAATGAATTTTCCTAGAAAAATGTTTTAAATAAAAGTTTTAGCTCATTGTATGTGTAGTTGACATTCCATGTTTAAAAAAAATCATCGAAGCCATGTTTGAGAAAATCGCGAAGAAGTGGAAAAAATCATTTAGTAAAGTGGTAAAGTAAATGCACTTCCGGTTTTATCCGATTTTTATCAATCTCGGAATTTCAATAATATATTTAATTCTGATTAACATTATATAGATGATAGAATTGTCTAATAAACTGAAATAGCAATTTAGATGAAAACCTAATCCCACCCTTCCCTCATAACTGCCCTTAAATGAATTTTCCCAGAGAAATGTTTCAAATAAAAGTTGTAGCTGTTGGTATGTCTAGTTGATATACCAAGTTTAATGAAAATCCTTAGGGGCATTTTTGAGAAAATTGCAAAAACGTAAAAAAAAAACAACTTGTAAAGTGGTACTTTCGGTTGAGGAATTTTGACAGATGACCCTCTGTCGGATCCCATGGTGGCACCTAAACGGAATATCAAGTTTGAACTTTCTACGATTTTTCGTTTTTGAGCTATGCTGTTCACAACACACACACACACAGACCATTTGCTAAAAACCACTTTTTTGGACTCAGGGGACCTCAAAACGGATATTTTCCGGTGAAAACTCAATATCGAAAATTTGACACGATTACAATACTTCCTCTTACTAGGAGTAAGAGAAAGTAATATTTCTCTAATTCGCATACACATCTAATGTTTATTATTGCAATTCTATTTCTATGTTCGCCCTTTCTAATTGGCAATATACCCTTAGAAAAATAAGAAAAATTTCTATAGTAGATGTTCATTTAGAATGACGCAATTATTCTTGATTATAAGGGGTTTTTTTTCTTTTTAATGAAATGATTCAAACTTTCATAATTAAGAAATTCCCGTTTTATTCGAATTAATGACAACTACTTAAATATTCTTGATCTTTAAAAAATAATATTAAATACATCACATAAATTATAACTTAAATCTCATTAAAACAGTCATAATTAAAAAAAAAAAATGCCCATCAAAAAAAGTTATAAAAGCACATCTCTATTCGTTGTATAATAAACTGACTTTTACAACTAGAGTTTTAAAAAATGCTATTAATTAGAACTTTGATGTTTTCCTTATAATGTTTTTTTTTTTTTAAGTTATATACCTTCTGAAATTAACTACAAAAGTAATGTCAGGACATGAATAATTTAAAATTTCATCTCCTATTCTTTGGAAAATCATTAATTAACTTTTTTCTGCAATAGATCTACTGCAATCTTTGGATTGCACGCTGATTTGGGTTCTTCCTAGAATCTCAGGTGCTCACTTAACTGATTACTACAGAGCATTATCATCCAACTCAACTCTGGTATAAGCGCAAACCGAGTATCATCCCTGGAACGGACAAATACCATCGCAAGTACCATGTTCCATTGACATCCACTGTATAATTGCTCTAAATTAGATGGCAATTAACAAAAATAGGCTTCTTAGTGTCTTTGAACCTTCCACCACTCCACATTTACGTCCAAGGCGTTGCAAGAGCAGTTGTGGCACGACTACAACAGGGACTAGCGCCCATTTATCCCAGGCATACTGGGAAGTACCAAGACCTATGGGAGGAGCTGGAGGCGGACCCGATCTTGGGCCTGCCTACGGACATAATGACTCCTAGGTATGACTTTCAAAAACCCTTCAAAGTCCTGATATTAGACAGAGGGGCATGGAAGAATGGGCCGCCGGTTACAGGCGAATCTATGTGGTACACGGACGGGTCCAAGATGGAAGATGGAGTGGGAGCCGGTGTGTACGGGGCTCACTCGAGATGTAATATCTCGGTGAGCCTGGGAAGGCTAGCTACGGTCTTTCAGGCGGAGCTAGTCGCGATTATTCTCTGCGCCGCCGAAATAAGAAGACGGGGAGTGTATAACTCCAGAGTCGTCATTTATTCGGATAGCCAGGCTGCTCTGCGGGCAATTGACTCGTGGGAGATCAGCTCAAGGCTGGTGTGGGACTGCCTAGGTGCACTCAGGGAAATTAGTAGCCATAATAAGGTCTTCCTGGTTTGGGTACCTGGGCACTCGGGTTACAGAGGCAATGAGGCGGCGAACCGCCTGGCCCGGGAGGGTTCAATGAGAGCACTTATCGGGCCGGAGCCGTTCTATGGTGCCTCAGGAGTGCATCCATTAAGTTATGGCTGCAGGACCGATCAAGGGAATGGTGGGTCAAAACTCCAGGCCAGAGGCAGGCGAAAACGTTTATTCATAGCCACTCGCCCAAGCTAACTGCGGAACTACTCCAATTAGGCCGGGTGGCCATAAGGATAGCAGTTGGCGTTCTCACTGGCCATTGTAGATTAAATAAGCACATGCATTATGGGCTGGCAACGGATAGCCTATGTAGGCTATCCGTTGCCAGGCCCAAGTCTCCCACTCTAGTAGCTGGCCTAAGTAGCGAGATTCTCAATTTTGTGTTACTCTCTCTGCATTGGATCCCATTCTTCGGTCCTATTACTATTCTATTTTCAAGTTTGACAGCTTTTCTTCAGCTACAATAAATCTCATAATATGTCACATGTACGAACAATTTCATTATATTATAAAGATAATCTTTGTATCAAGGTTTTTCAGGGCATTCGGAAAAAGTGTTGGATTAATAAAGGTACAAAATGTATAACTTAGTACATTTAGTAAATGTGATGACTAGCAAATTACTGTAACGAGAAGACAGCAATTTTGGTCACGCGTACATCGAAAATTATGAACAGGTTTTTTTTTATAAGGCAAGTAAAACTTTTCAGAAAGAATGATTCTGACCATGCTCAACTTAGTTTAAGTATATTAGAGAGATCACTTTATTATTATAGCCATTTGACGATTATGGTCAATAGTACAATCTGACAACCAAGGATTGTTAGTTAGTCAATGTTAATGCAATGGAATCAAGCCTTCTGTTGTTCTGTTTAGAAAATTCGCAGCACAAGCGCCGATCCCAGCCATAATTAGCGCTACCGTAGTACTCTCCATTATTACCTTAACTACACATTATTCTGTCAGTCTCGCCTACTACACTGAATGGATAAAATAAGTTACAACTTTGAGAGACAGGCTCCTCCTCCCTCTAGAGGCTGACATTTACTGCCACCATGAGCTTGAAAAAATGAGATAAAAGTCAGCCCTCTAAGAGCTTCAGCAGAAGATCTACCTTGAAGGATTAACAAGCAACAATTCAGAGTTTTCATCAAGTTTGCCATACTAGCTAATCGACCCAGCAAAGAATACTAATTAGCCACATCAATTCAATCCGCTTATCAATCAGCCGATTGGTCCTGTATCCTTTTTTTTCTCACTTTAGCGTTAAAATATAAATTGTGGGTACTTCGTCAAATTTCATTACTCAACAAGATCCTTGCAGCTGCAAGTCAAACATCCACCAAGATATTGCCACCTCTGAGCCAAGAATAAAATGTCGGCAAACTGGTGACTCAAGAACGATCTTAAAGGTTGCTAACAAGCAACCCATGAAAAGCAACCAAGAGTTCTTTATCCAGCTAGAGCAATTAGTTAATCAACGATCTAAACAAGCAACTGTTCTAACTAGATGCACCATTCAATAACACTACCATTCTACATCACCAAGCCAATACCATCACTCTTAGCTCGGTCTCTCTATCCTCTATCTCGTACATTTTTTTCTTTCCTTTTTTAAAACATCATCAAAATATAATTTGTGAAAAAAAAAATGCAATATTGAGTTTTGTGTGTTCATCAATTCACCAACAACCATATCCAGGCTACTATTAAACATAGAAGAAGAAACTCTAAGATTATAAAACAAACAAAAAATGGTTAGATAATTTAAGTGACAAGATACAAAATGTAAGTTTACATACGTACACATTATATACATAGAAAGAGAGAGAGTGATAGACAGACAGACATAGCGACTTGTGTAAGAGAAGAGCAAGACGTAAACTAATGTCTGCTGGTAATAGTTAAAATAGTTAAAGGACTCTAAGAAGTAAATGATATCATCACATTTCATCTCACCTCACTTTGTATAAGAAAAGAAGAAATTAAATACAAAAACACTGTAATTAAATCAACTCCATTGTACCATGTTGTAATCTGCAGAAGATCTCTGTGTTGTCTAGTTGAACATTTCAAGCTCACACAGTACACGTTTACTGTTTCAAATATATTACTACTTTGACTACAGTTATGATAAGAGCGCTTTTACACTGATGAAAGTAAGGAAATGCGGGTACTTAATTTTCTCTATTACTTTATTTACACGTTTCCTCTTCCTAATCATCATCATCATTACATTCTTTTTTTGTTTTACATTTTAAACATTATACCTTTGATTTAATTTATGACCGTTACACCTTGCTAATAAAATATATAAGGCAATAATGCCCATCATTAATTACCATTGCATCAGAATAAGTTCTTGAGATCTTCATTACTTATAAAATAGATCTGGGCACAACTCATATTAAGTAGGTGTCATTAAAGTTGCAATATTCTCCAACTGAAGCAAGTTTCACTTAGTTTCACTTTCCTCCACCAAAGTATATGCAAAGTACATGAGATTATCGCGTCATCAAGATTATCTTCAACCACTCTCCTTTCGCTAGCTACTTCTATACTGGATATGAGGTACCGTAATCTTACGGTCATTTGAACTTTCTTTTACTCCCTAGTAAGAGAAAGTATTGCTCAAAAACGAAAAAAAATTGTGCAGGGAACTCAAACATAGTATTCCGTTTATGAACTACCACCGCAGCTTACACAAAGGTTACGAGCTAAATCCATCAACCGGAAGTGCGGCTTTACTCAGTGCTTTCTTTTCAGAAAGGCTTCCAAAGATTTTCTTTAAATTTCCTATACTATATAGGCAAATAAATCATTTTTTGAAACATTTTCAAGGGAAAATTTATGTTTGAGAGGATTCTGGAGGAACATAACGTTACGCTTCCCTAAAAAGTACCACTTCAATGCAATGTATTGTTCTAACCCTTTAATATATTAATATATATTAGAAGCATTTCTTGAATACTGAATTTGAAGGAAATCGGTTAACCGGAAACGTGATTTTATACAAGAGGTTTTTGATATTTTCTTGAAAACCTCGGAAACGATTTCCTTTAAACTTGGTATGTTAACTGTACAGATATAAAAATATCACTTTTATTTGAAACATCTCCCCATCCAAAAAAAAATATTTCGATAATTGCGTTAAATTTCAAATAATATATATGCAGTGGTTTCAGTGCTTTTAGTGCGCTCTGCTGGGCCAGAATATAATCACTCCTCTATTTGCCAAGGTTAAGGGATTCCTAGTGTAGTGGAATCAGAAGTCTTGGTATCGGGAGTTGAAGTGACGAGTAAGTAGTGATGGTTAGTTAGAGAGTTTTAGAGAGCTGTTATTAGAAATACGTACTACTGATTTATCAAAATAAACTATATTTTAACAAGTAATTTAAAGTGTTTGAAATAGATAAACTAAGATGCACAATTATAAGTGAATATAAGAATTATGAAATGATTAATAAATATTAAAGAAGTAATGTTTAAAACCTTGAATAGGGACGCGCTCGCGATGTGTGAAACTTAACTGCTTGATAACTTGAACATGACTGACGTGAACGATGACTGATGATTAACTGATGTATAACTGATCGTGAACTGATCTGTAACTGCTCGTGTATAACTGATGTACCACTGATCCCCTCCTCCAGTGGAGCGTCGTTTATATTTGTATCACTCACACATTGGCAGATGTGTAAATACGTGCCACACTAAGACATCTCGCGTAGTATATTGACCTGGTGGCCAATGATAGCCAGGTGGCTCGCGACAGATGATAGCCAGGTGGCCTATTGAGTGTACATTGACCCTTATATGAAGGGTGGCTCGCGACAGATGATAGCCAGGTGGCCTATTGAGTGTACATTGACCCTTATATGAAGGAAATACAGGCCAGGTGTTGCGGCGGTTCTTTTGACTGTAGAATGACCCCTGTTTGAAACGGTCTTGCCGCGGTTCTTTTTACTTGCAGATAGCGGCTGGCTGGAACCACTAGTTATAATTTTTAGATTTATTTATTATTTAAAAATTATATCTTCTTTCTTCTTGCCGTCACATCACACTAGTAAGGGAACGGAATAGCTAAATGGTTTGCGTACTGGACTCCCACTCGGAGGACCCGGGTTCGAGTCCAGCTGTGCTACTATCCTTAGATTTTTTTCTTCCTAGGAGCCTCTACAGCTCACTGTAGTTATAGACAGTCTTGTCTGTAACGAGAGTACACTGTGCGGAGGCCAGCAGAAGCACTGAAAAGGCTCCAGGCGCCTATGACCATAGGATGTTGACGCGCCTTAAATTAATAAAAATACTCCTGGTATAAGACTGAGACTGTTTTTTATGAGTTTTGCGTCTATAAAGTTAGTGAAATATAAGAGAAGTGATATTTTAATTTCTACATCTGCTTCTATTTCCTTCAGTTTCTCCCTAGAACATTTTCAATTTCCTTAAATATTATTTTAAACTGACTACAATATTACGAGTAAGTGAACAATTTTTAAAATCCACTTGTTCGGGACATAGGGTATCTCAAAACATGTGTATTTCGGTGAAAATATCGATTTCGAAATTAAAACACACCTCTCATAGTTCTGAAAATCACTCTTAGACTCAAGTTTAGGGATCTCAAAAATGTGTGCTAAGGCTAAAAAGGCAATTTCGAAAATAAAACATGATCGTCTTACTTCCTCTTATAGCGCAAAGAAGAAAGTAATACCTGTACGTAATAGTTTGTACTAGTTTACTGATATTGTAGATAAAACAATGTTTGAAATGATTAAGTTGAAACATAAGTAAGTAGATATCTTTAAAGAACAACGAAATATACCATGAAGTACCATGGAGTGTGTTGTTATGGTGTTAGTTATATATAATATACGTATATAGAAGTACTGTGACAACATCTGTCAGTATCAGACAGACTGGTAGAAGTTCTCATTGCCTGGTGGTACCACTTATACATTGAAGGACAATGCTCAAGCTGTTTATTTCAAAATTGAAATGGTGCCTGTATAATAAAACAGACTATGGAAAATTTCTATAATAAACATCTGTTACTGAAACTTTATATAATCGTATATTTTCAACAGTTGTTTATTAATTTTATCAATTATTGAAGTCTATACAAAAAAATTATTAAATATTTATTTTTCATCTTTTAACTTTCTCTTACTTTTGATTAGAGAAAGAATTGTGATCGAATCCAATTTTCCAAATGTAGTTTTCATCAGAAATAAACGCTCTGAAATCTCTTGAGTCTGTAAAAATTAGTTCTTAGAAAATGATCTGCGTGCGTGTGCTTTTGGGTGTGCGTATGTGAAGCATCTATTTTTGTTATCACTATGGGAACCAACAGTAAATTATCTGTCAAAATATCTGTCATCGAAATGTGCCATTTTAGTGTATGGTAAAATTATGATTTTGAAAAAAATCTATCAATTAGCTATGTAAATATCTATTAGAGTGTCACACACCAGATTATTTTTTAATTATCGCTTGCTATCAATAGTCTTACGTCGTAAGACCGCATGTATATCTTTTTCACCGTGCGGAAATACAAAACTATTCTTTATTAATAAAGAACCTGCTATTCAAACAATTCACATTTTAAAAGCAATTTTTCTGTTTCTTACTGCCCGTGTAAGCAAGCTTAACGTCCAACTACCAAATTAGGAGTCATGGACGGGGCCGGAACCACATACTTTACTATTAACATTTTTTAAACAAATATAAAAATTTAGCAGTTAAACACGGGGCTTAAACACTGGGGTCCTCCCACTTACAAGTCCCTGCTCATAACACCACACCAACACCCGCCCTAATTTGAAAGTAGAAATAAATGTGAGATCTGGTTAATCTAGAGAGGCGTACAAAATGGAAAACATCTTTCCAGGCTTTAGAATTGCTCAAATGACAGATGTCAATATCTATTGTGTCAATATCTATTGACACATGAGGAAATGTAACTTTACCATCACTACAACCCACTCATCTGCCACTTGTCACAGATAACACTTCCTACAAATCCTTCACCGAAGACTAAAAGCGCCGATGGCCTTGCGATCAACCGATCACTTGATAAAAAAGGACATCCTTCGAATTCACTTCATCGGTGCCTAAACCAACCTACTTATGGCGGTCATTGTTGCATCTGGCGTGGCCCTCATTCAATTCTGTCACGTCAGGTTATTATTATTTTTTTTTTACTTTCCCTTACGCCTAATAATCGTGTCAAATTTTGGATATCAAGTTTTCACCGGAAATATCCGTTTTAAAGTCCCCTGAGACCAAAAAAGTGGTTTTGAGAAAATGGTCTGTGTTTGTGCGTGTGTGTGTGTGTGTGTGTGTGTATGTATGCATGTATGTATGTGAACAGCATAGCTCATAAACAAAAAACCGTACAAACTTCAAAATTGATATTCCGTTTAGGTATCACCATGGGATTCGAAAGTAGGTTATCTGTCGAAATTTTTCAACCGAGAGTACCACTTTACTAGTAATTTTTTTTATGTTTTTGCAATTTTCTCAAAAATGGTTCCAACGATTTCCTGGAAACATGGAATGTCAACTACGCATACATAGAGCTACAACTTTTATTTGCAACATTTCTCTAGGAAAATTCATTTAAGGATACTTTTGAGGGAGGGGTGGAGTTAGGATTTCCACTAAAAATCTATTTCAGTTTATTATACAATTCTATCATCTAGATAATATTAATTAGAATTAAATATTTTGTTGAAATTCCAAGTTTAAAAAAAAATTGGATAACCGGAAGTGCGTTTTTACCAGGAAGTATTTTTCAATTTTTGCGATTTTTTTCATAAAAAATACCGACGAATTTCATTTAAATTTGTATAACTATAAAATTTGTCAATCACAGTTTTGAAAACTGGAGTAAGAGAAAGTTGTATGAGTGTATCACAGCAGATTTTTTTATTTTTTTTCTTTTCCCAATTATATTTTGTTTTGGTCATTTTGGGGTATGATTAAAAAGTGTCTTTTCCCATATAATATCATTGCGACTTTTTTTGCTTTATTATAGTAATTCAGATGCACATAATCTATATTTTTAGTTTTATGTGAATTTTGTAATTGGCGAATGTCCGTAAATATATATATATATATTTAAATCAGAACTATATATTTGTATTTGTCACAAACGAATAAATACATATTTATCAGTTAAAATTATCTTATCTTAACAGCTGATATTTTACCAAAAAAAAACAAACATGTAAAATGCAAGGAATGAATATCTGTATTTATATAAATGAAAATAAAGCAAAATTCCTAATATTTACAGTTTCAAACCGACTTATCGTATTCATTTTTTTACGCAGGACTAAAATAATATCAAAGTTTTTGCGAATGAATGAAAAAAGACTGTCGTTGGGTAGTGAATGACATTGAAATTCATTTTAGATAAGAAACTAATTCATTAATAGAAGTGATTCCTCGTAAACAAATCTGATATTGATATTAAATAGTGCTATAATGTTTATTGAAATATTAGATATAGAGTTAGGAATATAAACCAGCTGAAATATACTCGTTTAATTATAATGATGTGCTTTCAAAAACACCTGTTCTTTTGTATTAATTACTTACTATGTAAATTGCTATTTCCTAGAAAATGTAAAGAATTTAAAAATAACAAAAAACACGAAAAATAAATGAAAATTTATTATTTATTAAAGTTTGCATTTATTTTATTATTATACATTAAGCATGAATTTGCCATGGTAATATCAATATATCATAATAGAGATCTCGTTGGTAAAAATTTTCCCATTCACTAAATTATAGCCATTGTTCTCGGCTTTTATTAGAGCTAATATTAGGGTCTTTATTATTATTATTATTATTATTATGAACGTTCACAGATTTAAAGCTGTGAACTCTGTATATAAACAGATGACTATTTTAAAAAAAGCCTGAACTTTTATTGTAATTTTATTCTCGTTTAACACTCATTTGACCTTTGTCTTACTTCTGTAAATAAAATTATATATATAAAAAGATAAACTTTCTTTAACCTACAAATTTTAATTATTTCCAGAAGAGATTCAACTAAATTAACTGAATGTATCAACTAAATTTGCTCTTTGCTAGTCATCACACTGTTTTGACAAAAACATCCTAATGAAGGGACGAACGATCCGAAACCGGTCGATGTCTATGTAAAAAAGTGGGTTATCACAGGAAAATATCTCTGATGCTTTCCAGCTATTCAGCACCAACCACAACGTCTAGTTTTTAATTTCATTGGGCATTTTTTTGGACCTCCAAATTTTGTAAGTTCGCTCTTCCATTCAGATATTTTTACCTTTCATATATATATATATATATATAATAAAGAAGTCTAATTATTGACATTGAAGATTTCCTTTGAAGTTAGTAGAAAGAGAAATATTTGTAAAAAGAAGAAGTGTGTATATATTTGTTTAACAGAAATTTGTTTAAGAGGCCAATTTGTTTTCTTATATTAAACATTATAAATGGAAAGCTACAGTTAGTAGCGCTCTAGGTAGCGACTGCGGAACTGTTTGGTGTGGAATCTGTGGCGAGCTTACTCAAGTCCCCTTATTCAAATCACCGTCTGGCAAGTGTTGGCCCTTTCATGGGCTGTTGTGCCATAAGGTTTTTTTTTTATATTAAATATTAGCCCAAGAAACTTGGGGCTGGCCATTTCCTTCAAGCAAGTACAAATCAGACTCAAATCTCCGAACACATTTAGTTATTTTACCTTGTTTTGCGGATTGTGAATAATATAAATAAATAAAAGTAAATATTTAGGTCACTGACCAAATCTCAGACCACCATTTTAAAATATCAAATTCAGCGGTTAAAATGAACGTGTCAAAACGTTCTATCTCTTTAGATAAAACAAAGCTTAATAAAAGCAAAAGCTTACGAAAGCTAAATAAAACAAAGCTATAAATAAAATAAAAGCTTTCTGTTTTTTCCGTTTAGAAAGTTTTATACTTTGATCATTGCGAGGGAATGTGATATTCAACAAAGACTGGTGCAGTGTTACTGTTTGCTTGGGATGGACAATGTGATTACAGATAGACTATTGTTTTGTGTTGGACGTTCCACGTTGTCCTCTGCACTAGCTTACTGTTTCATTTTGTTGCCTGCATGGTGTAGATTTTTAAGATATAGTAATATTGATAAGAATAAATATTAGATCATGTCAAATTTTCATCTCTGTGTGTTGTGTGTGTGTGTGTGTGTGTGTGTGTGTCTGTATATGTATGTGTACTCAAAAATGAAAAATCCCAGAAAGTTCAAACTTGACAATCCATTTGGTTATCATCATTGAACCCAACAAGAATTTATCTGCCAAAATTCTCTTGTTGAACAAAAATACCACTTTATTGAATAGATATTTGATTTTTTATGGCTTTCTCAAAAATGATTCCAATGATTTTTTTTTTAACTTTTGTATATATATACATATATATATCAAGATAATATTTGTAAGTTTTGTTTAAAAAGATATACTAAAAATATATAATATTATTGAAAATGTTTACAACCAGATAAATTTTTTTTAAAAATATTGATAGTGCACAAAATATTGAACATATATTTTTTGTTTGATGACCACGAGGATGCGTCAGATTCTGACCAAACTGAATTGCATTGTAAAGATCTTAAAGTGGTCAATAATAGGAAAACCAATAGTAAAAGTCATCAAAAAAATTAACAAATAGATCACTAGGCTTTAAAATTTCGAAAGAATTCCCAATCATCAAAGATCTGTTGCAAGGGTATCATTATCAACCACTCTTTTTAAAAATGAATGTGAATGTTGCTCTCGTAGAATGGTAAAAAAATATAGATTCCTCTGTTACCCCTCTGTTGTACTCGATGGAGTTTAAGGGCCGCACTACCCTCTTGGGGTTTAACCAATTGCTTGCAACGGGGTCATTTTACAAAAGAAGGATGTCACCATCATGGAGAACTATTACTGCAAGACTTCGCCATGGCAGAAGCGCCCGCCCGGGCACTGCTACGCTTGACCCATTGAAAGGCAGGCTGAGAAACGCTTAACCAGGGCGTGAAGTGATCCCACAAAGTGGTCACACCCCATTCCCAGAAGCTAGGAAAGGCACCCTAGCAGGCTCTGGTAAACCGTGCACACGCAGCAACTGCGCTTCCCGCTACAGGCTGGCCCCGGGGTTTAATTTATATCACGTTTCTCCTCCAGCTCAACACATAACTGCGGTTAATGGAGATATTGTTTAAAACACGGCCATTACGAATCCAACCTTAATTGCAAACAATTGGCTTGGAGCATAGCTTGCGCCCGCAGTTCAGCAATTCATAGTCTAACGAGCTTAGCGTGACTGATCGCACGCCCGATGGCTCGTGACAACTACTGATTCCTGTCCATTGCCTCAAGTACAGGGGTTCAGTAACTCTGGATACTTACAGGCAACCCTGCAAGAGGAAAGGAACAGGATAGGATTGGTCGGGGTGTGGGAATCCCCAACCTGGATAGCCAGAGGCTGATAGTGACGCCACTTACCCACGTCCAAACATGGGAAAATGGAAAACATAGAAATATGAAAAATAAATTAAGAAGATTTATTCGTTAGTAATTTACTTGTTAGATTTACTAATATGATGAGTAGGGATTACAAATTTATATGAAAATGATACTAACAATTTGCTACTTCAGAGAGAGAATTAATTTTTAAAAATGGGATCTATGTTAAAACTGTAAATCAGTTCAAATAATTCAAGTGAGATAAGATTTTTATGAGCGAAGAAATGTAATAAAAGACTTGCTAAATTCACTTCAATGCTTCATCCTGAGCATTATTATAAATGGGCAGGAGATGGACAACATTACGCCTAAGATGGTTCAGCAGGAAGAAAATGTTAGAAAGATGATGTAAGTAACAGAAAATCTCCTAAAAATGATAAGTGGCTTGACCATATGAAGAGAATGAATAAACGAAGGATATAAAGAGAAATTTTTGTGGATGAAAAGGAGAAAGTTGAAGGATATGGAGAAATAATAAGATGGAATACATTTATATTGATTATAGACAATTTATATTATTTTCTTTACGTACATTCACTTCCAAAACTTGTCAGCCTTTATTAAAAATATACAAATTACCACAGCCTAGGTTTATATGAAGTATATAAACAAATATATATATATATATATTTATATACTCGGAACAATGACTGTGCGTGGAACAAATTGCATATATATGGGTATTTCTTTTTACTTTCTCTTACTCCTAGTAAAAGGAAGTATTGTAATCGTGCCAAATTTTCGATATCGAGTTTTCACCAGAAATATCCGTTTTCAGGTTTCCCGAGTCCAAAAAAAAGTGATTTTTAGAAAATTAACAGCCTAGCTCAAAAACAAAAAAAATGTAGAAAGTTCAAACTTGATATTTCGTTTAGGTATCACCATGGGATCCAACAGTAGGATATCTGTCAAAATTCCTCAACCGGAAGTACCACTTTACTGAATGTATTTTTTTTTTTCACTTTTTTTTGCGATTTTTTTTTCAAAAATTGCTCCGACAATTTCTCCAAACATGGCCTATCAACAACTCACTATACATAAAACCAATAACTTTTATTTGAAACATTTCTCTGATAACATTCATTTAAGAGTAAGGTTAGTGGAGTTACGGCTGGCTTCCTCTAAAGTACTATATCAGTTTAGTAGACGATTCTGTCATCTAAATAATGTTAATTAGAATTAAATATGTTGTTGAAATTCCAAGTTTGAAAAAAAATGGGGTGACCGGAAGTGCGTTTTTTGCTGAAATATATTTTTCAGTTTTCTGGTATTTTCTCAAAAACGACTCCAACAATTTTCTATAAACCAGCAATGTCAACTATACATATAAAGTGCTACAATTTTTATTTGAAACATTTCTCCTGGTCAAATTATTTAAGGGGGCTTTTGGGGGAGAGGTGGGGTTATTTTTTTTCTCTAAAGTGATATCATATTTGCTGATACAATTATTCTTCCATTCTAACAAAATTAATTAGAAATTAATAGATGTCTAAAATTCTGGGTCTTTCAAGGAACCTAATAAACCGGAAGTTCGTTTTTACTGAACAGTTTTTTCACGAATTTCGACGAAATCCGACGAATTTCATTAAATATGGTACACCAACTGTAAAATTTGTCATTTACAATTTAGAATAGTTTATTACCCCAGATTTTTTTTTATAATTTAATCTGCTAGTTGTAAAAGACAATACAGATTTCAAATGTAATCAACGGCAATAAAACAGAAATTAATATTAATTACGTTTTAGCAGTCACAAGTATATTTTGGCTAAGCAAATTAACGTACCTTTAGTACGTTCTCATCACATCTCAACTAATTGCTAGGAAACCGTAAGAAATGCCTGCATATTTAAGATTTATATGGGATTCACAACAATGATGTTAGGCACTAGCGGGTGTGTGGACATTCAGGACCCGATTAAGTTCCTATTTGAAGCATATCAAAAATGCCGAATGAAAACGACTGCCAGACGATGAATAACTGCCATGATTGATGATTGGTAAACACGAGTTATAGGATAATATATACGAACAAGTTTATCGATATTGTAGGACAAAGAAAAATGTAAAAGAGAAAAGATTACAGATATATTAACTGAGATACAAGGTCTTTACAAAACTGATAGCATGAGTAATAATGGCAGACTTTAACGGGCAGTGTGTTGGTGATAGTGTTGTTTACAGTGTATACAAAAGTGAATGATAGTCCCAACTATAGACTGGATTGTAGACTCTAGCTAGCCCTTTTCCTTGTATAAAACTTCTCTACTTCTCCTTCCAGATCTCCTAGGACAAATCTCCTTCTAGATCTCCTCCCAAGCCCAAACACAGCAAAGGACCAATCAATTATATAAATATAATTGACGTTGACGTGGGTCATGTTCAATATTTAGCCTATGAACCAAAACATAAACTAAAAATAGAATAATTCTTATCAATGACTTTAAGTTTTTATGCCTAACGAACTTTTATCCCCTTTTATTTTACAAAAATAAATGATAAAATGTAAAAAGGAACTTTCATTTTTAATAAAAATATTAAAATTTTGGTACACAAAAATAATGCCTGTAATCATAGATTACTTCCTTTAATATAATATTAAAATCTTTTACTCGTTACTAACTGATCAATTTGCTCAGTCAATATTTGATTTTTTTTTTTTTTTTGTTTCGTGTTAGAAAGCGGAAGTATTGCATTTAATTTGGAATTTTTTATCCATGAGCGGAAGTTTGACTTACTATGAAAATATGTACTAGATTGTCAACATTTTTGATAATAAATTTTATATTTGTCCTTATTTACTGCTGAGGTATTTATAAATATTTCTTATGCCTACTTCGTTTTATTATTTTTTTTTTAGTTTAGTATTGCACTGATGTTCAATTACTTTCGTTTGTAATTCTTCTGCAACATTTTCTATATTTATAAAAAAAAAAAGGTGATCAGATAAAAATTATAATTCAGTTTTCAAACTGTTTGAAATCAGAAAATCTTTTTTTCAATTCTTCAATGTCATTTTAGCGGATCATTATTATTTTGAAAAAAATAATAAAAGAATTAAAAATAATTAATGTAATAAAGATTTAATGAATAAAAATAATAAGTTTCGTTTTGGTTAAAGCTAGTATAAAATATTAATGATTTTTTTTATTTTCTCTTACTCCTAGTAAGAGAAAGTTTTGTGTAATCGTGTCAAATTTTCGATATCGAGTTTTCACCGGAAATATCAGTTTTGAGGTCCCATGAGTTCAAAAAAAGCTGTTTTTAGCAAATGTGTGTGTGTGTGTGTGTGTATGTATTTGAACAGCATAGCTCAAAAATGAACAACGGTAGAAAGTCCAAACTTGATATTCCGTTTAAATATCACCATGGGATCCGACAATAGGTTATCTGTTTAAATTCCTCAACTGGAATACCACTTTACTAGTTAATTTTTTTTACATTTTTTGCGATTTTTTAAAAAAATGGCTCCAACAATTTTTCTTCAAACTTGTTACATCAACTACACATACAATGAGCTACAACATTTATTAGTAACATTTCTCTGGAAACATTCATTTAAGTGCACTTTTGGAGGAGGGGTGGGGTTATGTTTTTTTTTAAAGCGCTAGCACAGTTATTTATATAATTCTACCATCCAAACAAAATTAGTTTGAAATAAATACATGGCTAAAATTCCGAAGTTTCAAGAAAATTAGTAAACTGTAAGTACGCTGTTACTGCACAGTTTTTTTCAGTTTTCGACGAATTTCATTAAATTTGTTACACTAACTATAAAATTTGTCAATTATAATTTTGAGAACTGGAGTAAGATAAAGTTGTGTGAGTGTTTTACAGCAGATTTTTTTCTCTTTCAATGCCTGCAAGATGTTAGAAACATTGTTTTTCAGAAAAGAAATCATGAAGACAAAGCCTTTGTGGGCCATATCAGGTCTGCGGGCCGCCAGTTTGCCACCGTAGTCCTGGTGCGTTGCAACTCATGTGATGTGGCGGCTGACGTAGCAGTTAGGCGGATTGCCATATGATTTTTGTTGCACGCAAGAAAGTCTGCCTAAAGACGACAAAACTTAATTCTACCACACCAACAAGGCCAATGTCATTAGCATGATTATAGTCCTATTTACTGGCTAGTATAGGTTTAAATTCACATGCAATGCATGCCAGCCCAAGACAAACTAATTGGTAAAACTAGTACCAGGGTAGACACGTAATTTTCTGAGATGATGGTGGGATAGCTGAGTAGCCAGCACCCTAATTAATCTAATTTACCAATAGCAAAATGAAAAAGCAGGGCATTATTTGACGAGATCCCTACTGGGATTGTATATATGAATCTATATATATATATATATATAAAATAGCTATTTTGTGTCACGATTTTGTGAAATGCGTTAATACTGCAAATTCGCCTGGACAGATTTTTAGCAGTTGGCACCACAAATTGTTCTTTAGAATGGTTAGATTAAGTCCCCACCCGGATATTTCAGCATAACTGGCATGCCATACATGAATGTTCATGCCAAGTAATTACTTTTAACACAAATTATTTTATCAGAAATTTCATTATTTTAATTTTCATATTTCCTGGCCCATATTTTTGTAATGTGATAGCAAGAAGAAAAAGATATAATTTTTAAATTATAAATCTAAAAATTATAACTAGTGGTTCCAGCCAGCCGCTATCTTTAGGTCAAGAACCGCGGCAAACAAAAACCCTTTCAAACAAGGGTCAACACACGGTCTAAGGAACGCCACTAAAGGAAAGCCGCTAAAACCCTTTCAAACAGGGTTCATTATAGGCCAGTGTACAGAAGCCACCTGGCCGGTATTCCCTTCATACAAGGGTCACCGAACACTCAAAAGGCCACCTGGCTACCACATCCACTAGCAAATAGTCTTTGATAATCACCGACTAGCCACCATCTGTCACCACTCTGGTCACTGACCTAACTCACCCTGGACACCGACCTATCTAAGGTCAACATACAGCAAGAGATGTCGTAGTGTGGCTAGTACTTACACACCTGTCAATGTGTGAGTGATATCAATATAAACGTCGTGGAGGAGGGGATCAGTGTTATATCAGTTATCTATCAGTTATACATCAGTATTAGATCAGTTATACAGGAGTATCAAATCAGTATTCAACGTTCAGACATCAGTTCACGTCAGTTCAAGCAGTTAAGTTTCACACATCGCGAGTGCGTCCCTATTCAAGGTTTAAACATATATTTATTATTATTCATAATCATTTACAATTTTGCATCTTAGTTACTATTTCAATCACTTTAAATTAATTGTAGTTATTATTTCAAACACTTTAAATTATTGTTAAAATATAGTCTATTTTCGTAAATTCAGTAGTTCGTATTTTGAGTAACAGCTCTATAACTAACATCCACCTATTCTTCGCTTCTACTCCCTATTCAAGACATCTGATTCCAATATATTTTCTTCTCATTCGCCTGACACGCTGAAAAATGTCAACATTGTAATGCGACATTTTGGAAAAATTAATTTTGTATAAAGAGTTGTTGCCATAAAAGTAAAGTGAAATTGTCAGAATTATCTCAAATTGTCAGATTTATAACAAATTTTCTGTGATAAAGCCTTCAGAAAAGATATCCTTCTACTTTTTAATTCGATGTGTCCTTTTCCTAAATTCCAAGCAGATATTATATCAGAGAGACAGCTTTCAGTTCTAATAGTACAGAGGAAGGTACACCATATTGCTTCATCATTTTGTTACGACTAATAAATGTTAATGTGGTCAGATTTATTCACTATAAGACAAATCTCCGAAAAGCTTATAGAGAAAGATAAGGAGATAAGCTGCTGCTTCGTGGATTTGGCTAAGGCTTTTGATAGAGTAAAGAGCAACGAGGTTGACCAGGCATTGGAGAATCTTGGGGTAGATAGGGGGCTTCGATGGGCTGTACAAAGCCTATACAAAGTAAACAGAGGTATAGTCAGAAGCTGCCATAACACCTCCAAGGAATTTACGACGAATTCAGGCATTCGACAGGGATGTAGCCTCAGTCCACTGTTGTTCATTGTCCTCCTTAACACAGCCCTACGAAATGCAAAAAGGAAAATGAGAGGGTTTAATTTCGGCTACCGAAATCTCTGCCCAATAAGCTATACCTTGCTAGCGTATGCGGACGATATAGTAGTGTTGGGAAAAGATGGAAGGGATCTTCAGTTCAACATTTTGGCGCTACAAGAAGAACTCAGGAAAATAAATATGGTGATAAATGAAAATAAAACGAAAGTCATGAGGATAGGCAAGAGAAGTGCGCCAAATGGGCGAATTGTCCGTATTAATGGAAAAGTGTTAGAGCAAGTAGATACATTTAAGTACTTAGGAGCTCATATCACTGAAAACGGACTAATCGACACTGAAATTCGTGAAAGAATTCATTCCGCTGGAAGGTTTTTCAATGCAGTGAAAAAAGGCTTCATTAACAAGAAAGAGATCTCCAAAGGTACGAAGGTAACGATCTTTAAAAACACATTCATCCCAATCCTTACCTACGCGAGTGAATCTTGGACTCTTACAACAAAACATAAGAGCCAATTACAAGCAATGGAAATGAGATTCCTACGCCGAATAGAGGGGAAAAGTAGAAGGGATAGGATAAGGAACGCTACCATTAGAACAAGCCTAGATGTGAAGCCAGCCCAGAGGTACATTGAAGAGAGCCAATAAGATGGTATGGACATGTATGCAGAATGGACGAAAGCCGGATGGCCAAAATAAGCCATGAGACTCAGATACTTGGTCTGGTATCTGCAGGGGAACTCTTACACCGTAATGCGGTAGACAAGAGATAGATTAAGTAAGTAAGTAAGTGGTCAGATTTACATGTTTGAACCTGATGTTGCTTTAAGATATAGAGCAAGCTTCGATAAATTGGTGAAATAGCGTAAATTTGAGCAAAATCATAATCCTTACGTTGAGAACTACCGAGATTGAAAATGGTAATACATGAAAATCAAGAAAAATATTTTTTATATTTTACAAGAGGGCCTGACAAAAGAGTGTATAATCACAACCCGGTAACTGTGAATATCTAGCTATAATTGTTTCAAAGGAAGAGGGTGAAGAAATGCAAAAAAATTGTAATACGGGCAGTAGATAGGATTGACGGGTTCTAGGCCACTTTTTTTGCACAAGATGGCGGCCGTCCCCCTCTCCCACCTCTCACCACAGTCACATTACCCCTCCCCCACCAAATGACCCCCTCCCCTCCCATACCTATTCCAACTTTTCCACACCACCCCTCACCCTCCCCTTTTCCTGTAGGCGAAGAAATAATAAAAATTAATTTTTTTTTGCTGAGGTCAGCAAAAGCGATCTCACAACCTTCGTCATCCAAGTCCATCACTTACACCACTCAGCTATAGTGGTAACTTGGCAATAGTAGTTTTCTTTAGATCCTTATACCTCACCACCACATACTTCTCCCTCATCTCTCTCATATCCTTTCTCTCTCACTCACTCTCTCTCTCTCTATAGATATATATATAAAATATATACACAGAGACTTAAAGAGTGGCTCTGCCCCACGTACCCCAGGCCAGGGTTCATTAACCTGTATTTTTCCATTCATACAAAAGTTCATTAACCTCTATGTATGCACAATGTTTGCAATATAATTTCTAATTAAAAGTATTTTTCCATTCGTACAAAAGTCTTATTCTTTAAGATAAAAATCTATTTATCGATAAGTATATTGATAACACCTATCGAATCCAGTATCTGATTATTATCGATTTTATGAGTCACTCACTTAATAAATTCTGTAAGTTTTTTTTTTTCGTTAGATCTGTACTTTGACGATGCAATTGAATGCCCTAAGATTTTTAGCACATTTTAAATTCTTATGAAATAAACACACAAAAAAAAATTATTCCATCAAATATATATTGATAACACATATTGAATCCAGTGTATTGATTATTATCGATTTTGTATGAGGCAGTCACTTCTGTAGGTTTTTTTTGGGTAAAACATTTTTAAAAAGTTAGA
>JAAEAF010006025.1:67860-80741 GCA_011037195.1 Triatoma infestans | reverse complement strand
ATAGAAGAAATATATGAAGCTTTTGAAAGAAAGGGAAGTATGTGTACCTATTTTCTGTGACCTAAGTAAGGCCTTTGATATGGTGTCACATAAAATACTAATGGAGAAATTACTCCATTACGGCATTACATACAAAGAATGGTATTTTTTCAATCTGTACCTGATAGGCAGACTACAGTATGTATCCAAAGGAGAAGGAGTTTTAAGCCCAAAACAAGTTACACAGGGAGTTCCACAAGGATCCATTCTTGGACCGCTCCTGTTCTTAATTTACTATAACGACATGGGTGATATCTTCTCAGGAAATATTATTTTATTTGCCAATGACACCACACTTATCTCAAGAGGCAAGGACTTGAAAGAAGTCGAGATAAAATCCGCTATAGATCTGCGAAATTTGAAGGAATGGTTAAGCGCAAATGAGCTCATTTTAAATGAAGAAAAAACTATACAAAAAAAAAAGTATTTAGTTTAACCATGAAATATGAGGACTTACCAGTGAAGCTCCCTGGAAATAACACTGGATTCGGGTCAAACATGGAGGCATCACTTGCAGAATTTGTGCGGTAAATTAGCGCAAACATTATACATGCTCAGAAAGCTGGGAGATGAAGTATCAGTAGTGGTTTTGAAACCTGCCTATTACGGGTTGTTTTATTCTAAACTGAGCTATGGTATACTGCTATGGGGAGCAGCTTCTGATAGTAATCTAGTGTTTAAGCTCCAAAAATAGCAATAAGAACCATGTTTAGAAAAAATAATAGAGATAGTTGTAAAGCATTGTTTAAAGAGCATTCTCTTCTAACTTTGCCATCTTTGTTTATTATCACTAATTTATTGGCTATAAAAGATAATACTAATAATGTGTTCAGAAATGATTTCCATCAAATATGGCATAAGAAGCAAAAACAACTTACACATTCCAGCCAAAAGATTGAAAAAATCTGATTTGTCTCCAACTATAATGTCTCGGAAAGTATATAATAACTTGCCGCATGAAATTCAAGAAATTGAAGAGAAACAGTTTAGAAAAGTAGTAAGAAGATTTCTGATAGAGAAAACTTTCTACAGTATTACTGAATATTTAGAATAAAAGTGGAAGGTTACAGAATTTTGTATAGACTAAGTATCCCTGGTTATATGTAAGTTACATTAATTATAAAGAGCAAATTTTATTTAAAGTAAACTCAGTTTCTTTGTACATCACAGCTTGAATTTGTTGACGTGCTTATTGTATTTTTGTAATACGTTAAAGCTTATATTAGGCAATTTATAAAAAATTGTATCTAGTATTCGAAGATAAAAAAGAGAAAAAACGAAAAACTGTAGACTGAAAATAAAAACAGTAAATTTGCATTTTCAGCCAAAACCAGCTGACTGTCTTTTTTCAGCCATGGATTACATTATGTGAGAAATGGATAAGATCACTGATAAGTTTATAACTAAAAAAATTTAATCTAACATTAACCTACCTAACTAGGATATGTAATTACTTTTGTAGTTTTATAATTAACAAGCGGTTAATAGGAGGAAAAAAAGAAAAATGGTTCAAACCGGTTTGTAAGTTCTCCCCTTGCCGGTGCCACAACGTGAATCCTCTGAAACTGCACATCACTTCCAGATTGATTTTTCTAAGAAATATGAAAATGTGAGAAGATTTTAGGGAGAATATATCCTGCCCTAATAATCTCTGCGCTAGGGAGATTATAAGGCAAGGCATAGCGGGTAGAAGAGTGGCCATATACTCCGCCAGTCAGGCACCCCTGAAGACACTTTCTTCACATTAAATAGTCTCAAGACTGGTGTGGGATAGCCTACTTGCCCTAACCGAGGTGGGTACTCGGAATAAACTGACACTCGCCTGGGTGCCGGCAAATGCGGGATTTCTGGGCAATGAAAGGGCGGATGCCCTAGCGATGGAGGGTTCGCAGGATATCTTTATAGTCCCCGAACCCTTCTGCGGCTTGTCCAGGAACCTTATACAAACTCCTATCAAAGCGGTGGATAGAAGAACAGCATCTGCGTTGGTGGGAGAGAACATCAGAATAGAGGCAGGCAAAACTCTTTATGAAGAGACATTTGCCTAAATTTACCAGAGATGTACTGAGATACACCCGAAGGGATATAAGGCTAATTGAGGGTCTACTTAACAGGACATTGTAGGCTGAACAGACACATGCACCATCTACAACTTGCAGATAGTGCGGTAATCTGATTCTGCAAGACAGAGGAAGAAACCCCGGCGCACATCCTTTGTGAGTGCGCCGGCCTGGTGTGGATAAGGTTTCTTCAATTTGGCACAGGCAATCCCGAAGCTATGAACTTCATGATGGAGCCGCTGTCAGCTTTGGTAGGATTGATTAGGAGGGCAAAGCTGGGGGTTGTGCTATAATTTAAGGGGATCCACAATAGACCTCGTCTTGTAGGTCGCAGTGGAATGAGGCTCCCCCCTCCCCGTTACTAATATAATCTAACCTGCTCTAATACCTGATAGATGCCTAGGCTTCTAAACGTCTCCTTCAGAATCTGCACGTGCTATCATTTTCAAAGCCTAACCCCCTGAGTCTACAATGAAACCTGTCAGCATGTAAATGCCTATTTCTGTTCAAACTGATAGAGATGTCTTACCTTTTTAGCAGATAATTCCCTTGGTCCATCCTTACGGTAATTATATTTATTATTAATATAAAAAAACAAGATTATGAAATTAGATAATCGTGTTAAGTTTCAGATATATTTTATGTTTATTCATTCCCAGTAATAATAAGAAATGTGTTCTTTACATAATATTATATTTACTGCAGCTATTTCTCCTTTATATAGATGCTAGCGTGATTGCACCTTATCAGCTTTATGATCTATTACAGGTGTATCGGACATTAACATTGCCACCCGTAACAACACCCTGCTAACTGTGGTGTGGGGTATGCGCCACTACTTCTTTACTTTTCTATTTTTCTCCCCACTCCATCAGGGAAGGAACAAATCAAATCCAACATTTCCCGCATTTCCTGAGATTCGAATGTACAGATTTTTTTTTTTTTTTTTTCTAATGTATTTTTCTTTTATTTATTCGAGTATAAATAATTCACTATAAATTCATGCCAAGTAAACATGCCTGACTGAAATACTAAAGCCTTTCATTTAGAAAGTAAATCATCATAACCACCCTTCGATTTTATGTATTCGTAGCATATTTTTGTTTATTTTTTAAAGAGATTTTTACACAATAATAATAAAATACATTTTAATTGTATTCAATATGCTTACAGTTAGGAGTAGTCAGTTGAAGATACGGAGCTTCGTAAGCCGAATATTGTATATATAGAATATATGTATATGTACGCATCATTCATATTATCATTTTTACTTGTTACATTGTTGTACTTGCAATAAATAAATAAACAAATTTAAAACAAAAAAAAGAAATAAAAATTACATGTATAACACTAGCCCTTTTTTTATGACAAGCTCATTTAAACATTTCAGTTTTAAAGAAAGTTAGTTAGTTAATTAAATTGTATTAATTCCAGTAAGATTGAGTCGTGAGATTGATGCACATTAGATTTTCTTGTTGTTGTTTTTTTGATGACGAAGAAAACAGTCTTAAAAAGAGATGTTGTATTAAAAGTATAATTGCGTTTATAGTAAAATAATTTTTGAAATATTATGTACACTACCAAGAGGCTTTATCACTAAAGTAAGTATTCAGCTTATGTATAAGTTTAGATAAGCAAATGTTGAACGTTACTTTAAACGGTGAAGTTGGTTAGGCTTTATTGCTTTATAAAATGTTTATTAAATTACTGAAGAACTTTATTACATTAATTTAATTAAAAATCTTTGCCTAAGGTTGGTCTTACATTTTTCGTATTTCCTTACCGTAGATTATAATTTGATAATAATTGTAAGAAATCAAACTTTTGGAGTTGGCAATTTTCAACATTTTATCATAACCTAAAAATCTCTTTTGCTTCTGTTTATTATACTTAGATCTTTTTGCTACAATAAGTGGTCGTGATATGATGAAAATTGTAATAGGGAAAACATGTTCTGAAGTGTTGTATGTAAGGCTTCTGCAGCCATATTCTTGAAAAACACTAAGATTTTCGGCCCGTAGAAAGCTTAAAACATCATACAAAGTGATTGATTGATAGAAATTGAGAGGAGGAAAACTGTGTAAATAGAGATGATGGACTCCCTCTGCCGTTGCTCAGGTAAAAGAGAGAAAACGTAAACGAAAAAATTATTAACGGTTTTCCTAAACAAAAAAAAACAAGGCTGCAACTTTGGTAGGAGGCGGATGGAGACACAGACTTCTTCACCCACCAACCAACCACAAGCATGGAAAGAAAAATTAAGCCCCACCCACTAACTGCAACTAAGATGGTGGAGGAACAGGATCCTCAATCCTGTTCTACCCACCCTGGTTCTTGCCAGTAGTGCTTTGGCATTCGATGCGACACTTCTTTGAAGAAGCTCGTTGCAATATGGGCAAAACGTTCGTTAATAAAAAAAATCACTGGCCTGGTCTCATCCAAAACCTAAGTGTTTTTCTTCATGTTTTGAAATGTCTTGCGTACGAAAAATGCTGCTTTTAAAAATGGATATTCGTGAATATGGGCATTATGGACCTATGGATATATTTCCCAGCATCTTCTAATCGGAAATTCACACAATTGGAAAGTGAGTTCAGTTTAATAATGACAGAAAGTATCGCAATGAGGGGAATGTAATGCTATCCCCCTAACCAGGTCGCCAATAAAGCACTGAGTTCATATTTCATCAGTTCAAAAATTGTATGGAAATACACAGGCAACCTCAATGATCAGGGCAGGAACAACAAATTCTTAATCTGTTGATAGAACATTGAATAATGCTGATATTGAAATAAGACTCTCGGCTAACGTTCTTCATTCTGTTCGTCGAATGCTTCGAAACATTTGCACAACTATGTATCTTTAATCGACAATTTTTTTGTGATAAAGCAAAAGCGCCCAGAGTAAACCCCATTAACGTTTGAAATCTAATGTTACAACTTTCAAAAACCACCTAAAATTAATTCTCCCCCCCCCAAATACAATTTGCAGTTGGATTTCCAATTAACAAAAAAAAAAAAAATTGATTTCCAGGAAAAATGTTTTAAATAAAAGTGATAGGCATATATAGAGACCTCAAAATTATTTCTGCCAAGAAAACTGTATTTCCCAAAATTTAATACTACCACAATACTTCCTATAGCAGAGTAAGAAAATGTAACTTAAAAGTAGCAGTTAGAGAAAGTGAACACGAATCAAGCACTGTTTACTTAGTTCCTTCATTTAGGATTTAAATAATAGTAAAGACTAAATAATTGTAAATATGTTACTCAATAATGTTGCCTAAATTAAGGAAAATAAGAAAGAGTAAAATTAATTATGTTTACTTACTTAAGTTTCCTTACTCCTAAAATTATTTGATAACCACAATGATAATCATATTTGTAAATTGGATTTAAACAATTTAAATTTTTAAATAGAATTCAAACACTTTTCTTTTCTTTTTTCCACAAACGTCTGTAAGTTATCTTCCAAGTCTTATTTCGTCTGGTAAACAGTACTAGAGGTTGATACCCGCATAGTTTATACACCGTTTGTGCCCACACCGTCCGGTGTCTATTTATGGTTAAATAAACAATCTCTTGACATCTCGTTTCATTTTTGCTTACTCATTGCCTTGTTTTAGGGAATCATTTTAAAAGTCATATTTCTTTTATATATATTTATTTAGGAAGCTCCACCATCTCTGCCTGCCTACGGCTGGGAAGTATGCAACTACTTAGCATTTGAATTGTGTGAAAGCACTTCAATTCAAAAATATTCAAAATTAAATTTTTTACTAGATGAATTTTAAAGAAAATGGCGCTATTTTCGTGAAAAACGCCAAAAAAATTAAATACGAAAACATTCAGTTGAAATCACAAATCTGAACTGAATGGAATTCGTGTGAGATGTGGTGTTGGTAATTATATCAATTTTAAGCTTTCTACGATTTTACGTTAGACTATTGTTAAAAAATATTTTTACTTTTTCTATTACTCCTAATGAGAGAAAGTATTGCGATCGTGTCAAATTTTCGAAAGTGAGTTTTCACCGGAAATATATGTTTCGACATTCTCTGATTATGAAAATAAATGTTTTTAGTGAATACACTGTATGTGCGTGTGCGAGCGTGTATATTTATTAACAAAATATCACAAAAATGAAAATTCGCAAAAAAAAAATATTCAAATTTGATATTCCGTTTAGATATTAACCACAGCATCTTGACACTAAGCTTTCGGGCAAAATTTATCAACACTGCATGTGCGATTCTATTGGATAATTTTTTGTTAGTTTTTGTGGCAATTTTGTCGTAAATAGCTCCAACGTTTTTTTTTTTTTTTTAACTTCGTATATTAGCTAACGTAAATATCTCTCACTTTTATCAGAAACATTTTCTGGTAGGTTCTGGGGGAATAGTAACTTTATGCTTTCCTCTTAAGTATCACTTCTGTAAAATATATGGTTCAACTCCTATATGATTATTAATATATTATAATAGGTGTGAAAAGGAGAGAGAATTTGTGAGAATGACTTTATTAATGAGAAATAAACTAGATAATTTGCTGAACACTGTTGAAATGTAATTGGTGTTGTGTGTTGTTGTAGTTAATAGTAGCACGAGCGGTTTAGTAAAAGGGCTTGTAAGTATATATGTTTAAGAGAGAAGTATTAGTAATAAGAAAGTAGTCACCACTGCTAACAATAATTATATTCTATTGAAATACTAACTACAAGTTATTTGCAAAGATATTATAAACTTATTAATATGCACTGATGCTAAGAGAGCGAAAAACAAGTGTTCTGCTTCAGTGTCTACAACAAACTGTGCTTGAAGGAATGTCTACTAATTGTTCGTTCAATTCCTCCCCTGTGTGAAGAAGGGGGTAGGACAATGCTATCAAGGTTCATGAACTCTACCAGTAACTTGACTTCTTCTACCTGGCTTGTCCTTTTGCAAGGGAATGTCAATATTCTTTTTAATTTTGATTTTTTTCAAATTAAATATATTTTTATATTTCTAGCATCCATCACACTGTTTAATGAATAGAACACGCAAACTGCAAGGACTTTATAGTTATAAGTTAGAGTAATAGAGAGACAGACTGGCTGAGTAATAAATAAGAAGGTAATAAATAGTTGCTAAGTGGACATACTGTTGTAAACTGTCGTAAATTGTCCTGAACTCTTTCAGCTATCGCTCTATTTATATGAATCCAACTCTCCCTCCCTAGTCTATCCTTGGTGGGGAGTAACTAATTTTTGATTCATTTAATGTGTGCTTCTCCGCTCTTCGGATCCTGTACATATTTATTTAAATCTATAACTTTTATTTGAACAATTTAAAAAAATAAAAATATTTTAGGTAGTTCTGTGGAATTTGTGATGTTAAATTTCAGGAGTTTTTATGGGATTGGTTTAATATTATTGGCGCTCAATCACTTCTTCTACCTGTCTGAGTAGGTACTTCCCCCCCACCCACAACAACAACCTTGTAGTGGAATCGTTTATTGTGATTCCTATGGTATGTAGTAGATGTCTTGAAGAGGGCGGAAGTTAGTTTAGAGATTTTTGGAAGTTAGTGCTCGAATTATTAACACTGAATTTATAAAAATAGACTGTATTTGTACAATAATTTAAACGTGAGTGATGGTAACTATTAACAAGAAATACTTAGAAATAAATAGGAGATAAATAACTAATAATTTAGAATGATTAAAATAAATGAACTAAGATGCACAACTAAGGAAATAAGTATAAATAAAACCTGTATAGGGACGCGGAAACTGCTGCTCGTATAATAATCTTGAAGACGTACTGAAGTATAATCATCATCCCCTCTTCCAATGGGGCGAAGTTTATATCAGTGTTAGCAACACTCACACCAAGACATCTGTCCTAGTGTGCGACCTTGTGCGACCTTGGTTAGTTCGGTGACCAGCGATTTAGGTCAGTGGCCAGCTTATCGGTGCTTGCTTTGATGTAAAGTATTGACCCTTGGTTTTGTTTGTTTGGCCGCGGCCTAGTCTTGAAGACAACGGCCGGCTATGCCACTAGTTATAAATTATTCTTTCTTTTGTTATGTGTTGTGAAGGTTTGACATTGCTATGACTTTGCCATGTCATTACACCCTCTATATTTATGTTAGGATAAATGGAAAAAAAAGAAATTGAAGCTTAAGGAAAATTTATTATTTCGTAAATAATTGTATTAACTGTGCAGCAAGTGAAACGTGTGTGAATAATTCACAACGGATTTTTTCCATCCTCAGAAGACCTCAGGACATTTATCGCAATACTTTTTGTTAAGAGAAAATTAGTATGCTTTACTTAAAAAAATATTTTGGCAACATGAAGAAGAATTTTTGTTGTAGTGGTTGGTTCCGCAGAGCTGGAAAACATCAGAGACATTTTCCGTGGTAGCCTGCTTCATTTTGTGGTCATCGATCGGTTTCGGGCGTTCGCGCCCATCTTCAGGATGCGTTTTGTCAGACAGTGTGATAACACAGACTTGCACAAAGCAAATCGAAGTTTATACACTCCATATCTTAACACACCTAACTTAAAGTTACTGTTCCCACCCCACAACCTGCCAGAAAATGTTTTTGATAAAAGTGAGAGATATTTACGTTCGATAATATACGAAGTTAAAAGAAAAAAACGTTGGAGCTGTTTACGAGAAAATTGCCACAAAATTAACAAAAAAATTATTCAATAGAATCGCACATGCGGTTGATAAATTTTGTCCGAAACCTTAGTGTCAGATGCTGTGGTTAAGTGTAGTTAAGAGTGTATAAACTGAATTTGCTCTGTGCAAGTCTGTGTTTATCACACTGTCTGACAAAAGCATCCTGAACATGGGCGAACGCCCGAAACCGGTCGATGACCACTAAATGAAGCAGGCTACCACGGAAAATGTCTCTGATGAAGAAGAATATCTACATTTGACTATGTCCCAATTATATTATTATATTTTGGTGGAAATATAAAGAAAAATTAATACTTAATATGACGTCACAGCGTGGTTGGGGCTAATAAAAACCAAGTTCTAAAGTAGTAGATCTCCCCCACCCCGTCATGCCTAGTCTCTTTCTTATGTAATAAAAACTTTTCGACAACCAGCATTATAGGTAGTTATAAAAAAAAAGATACTATGTTCTTGTCTATGTGCAATAATCAAAAAGTGACTGAACTCTATATGTGCTTGGTGCTTATTATTTTAAATTATATGGAAGTGTATTTTAAAATGACTTTATCAAATGGAAAAAAATGTGGAAGTGTACTTGACTTAAAAAAAAAAAAAATAAGAAGTTATTATGTATGAGTGTGCATTCGCAAAAAGTCACAAGGACCCATTTAGCTGCTCGAATGAAATCAAGAATCATTTCTAGGGTTCTCGAGGCATACTTAACCCAGTTATAACCCCTATCCTCACCCTATAAAATCTGGATTCCAGCCATCAAATTGTTCCAACTTCATCCAACATTTTTTTTTCATGACAGAAGATTTTAAATATTAATTAGTAAAGACTTTTTTTCCTCTTACTTCTGTTATTGCAATTATAAAATTTGACAAATTTTCCTTTAAATTTTCAATTTTACTCAATTGTCGTACCAAAAACATGGTGTTGAAAGGGTGGTAGCAAGTACCTATCCAGGCAGGTAGAACTGCTCCAAAAACGACGCCATTTTATTTTACTTTTAATTTATTAATACGTACACATTTCCAATTGATATAAATGAAATGTAATGGTGATGTGTATTTGTAGTGGCTTGAGCGGTGTTGTAAACGGGCTTGTATGTATGTTTGAGATAGAAGTATTAGTAATAATCAAGAAAGCACCACTGTTTTTAAAATAAATATATTCTCTAAGTGAATTTAAATGGTTTACAATATTCACAACTATATCTTAATAATTCAGATGTATATCTAGTGTAGTGGAATCGATTATCGGAAGCCAGAGGTATGAAGTCAGATGTCTTGAAGAGGGATTTATTAGGCGGAAGTTAGTTTAGAGATTTTAGAGAGGTATTGCTTGAAATACTAAACATTGAATTTACAAAAATAGACTATATTTTTACAATAATTTAAATGTGTGAAATTGTAACTACAATTAATATGAACTGTTAGAAATAAATAAATAATTTAAAGAGATAAACAACAACTAATTTAAAATGATTAAAATAAATAAAACTAATATGCACAACTATGAAATGTTTGATAGAATAATTATAAGTTTAACCTTGTATAGGGACGCGCTCGCGGAACTCAAGTATCACTGCTGCTCGTTGAAACTGTAATGCTAATAATCGTAATGATAATACTGATCCCCTCTTCCAGCGGTGCGAAGTTTATATTAGTATTACTCACACACTGTCAGGTGTGTAAGTAGTACTCACACTAAGACATCTTTCGTAGTGTGCGACCTTGGCCAGGTCGGTGACCAGTGTGATTTAGGTCAGTGGCCAGCTTTGGCGACAGATGGCCGCCCATCGGTGATTTTCAAAGACTGGTAGCCTTGAATCGGCCAGGTGGCTTCTGTTCAATAATGATCCTTGTTTAAAAGGGTTTTATCGGTGCTTGTCTTTGATACTGATGTATTGACCCTTGTATTGAAAAGGCTTTTTGTTCGGCGCGGCCCTTGTCTTGAAGACAGCGGCCGGCTGGGCCACTAGTTATAAATTATCCTTTCTTCTTGTTATCTTTTGTGAAGATAGCGGCTGGCTGGAGCCACTTGACTTTGCTATGACATTGATTGTCATTACACTAGAATAAATGCAAAGTTCTTATGTTTTAACTTATATCTGGCACTGATTTGAAGTGGGCGATTCCTGAAGTGTTCTGGCTTTAGAAGACTATCTTGTTTGAAAGCAGAAGGCAGACTGTCTTGTTAGAAGGCAGAGTGCAGACTGTCCTAAAGGAATGGTAGTACTTCCTTTGGCCGGGCCAGTGACCATTCTAGGCCTTCAAGTAGGGGACTTGTTCCCTCTACAAAATGGTACCATGGGATCGTGAGCCAGCCCGGCGGAGTTCTGTCTCCGCGCTCACGAGTTGAGGAAAGGTTTCGTGGTGGTCGTGGCTTCGCAAGGATGATAGTAGAGTCCCAGTGTATCTGTTCTGTGGGAGGAAGTTGGTTGGTTTGCCTTCGGGAATAGTTCCGCCTTCTTCCAATCCCTCACAACAACATGTCCTAGGGAATGGTGAGAGAGAAGAATGTGAGTGTGGTGAAATTGAGAGTGTGGAGCATGTGCTGTTTGATTGCACGTTGTGGGAGTGAAATTAGAGGCGAATTTGTCGTGAAAATGGCTGAGAGGGAACTGGAGTTCAATAAGGGACGAATGGTGTGTGAGAAGGGATTTGACGAGTTTGCGTTGTTTGCGCGTAAACTGCTGGAGGAGAAAGAGAAAAGAGAGATAGAGAGTGAATGGGAGTAAAATAACTTTTTTCCGCAGAGACGTCTACAGACGGGCACGGAATTCCCACTGCAACTAGAATGACATGGTAAGCCCAAGCTGGTGTCAGGAGGTTGTGGTAAATCCGTAGGCTTGTCTTTGGCCGGGCCAGTGACCATTCTAGGCCTTCAAGTAGGGGACTTGTTCCCTCTACAAAATGGTACCATGGGATCGTGAGCCACCCCGGCGGAGTTCTGTCTCCGCGCTCACGAGTTGAGGAAAGGTTTCGTGGTGGAGCAAGGATGATAGTAGAGTCCCAGTGTATCTGTTCTGTGGGAGGAAGTTGGTTGGTTTGCCTTCGGGAATAGTTCCGCCTTCTTCCAATCCCTCACAACAACATGTCCTAAGGAATGCTCTCTCTAGCGGGGGATTTTCTTTTACAAAAGAGTTGGCCTAACGGGTTTTTGTGCCTTTGTTTTCCTAATAGCAATGACCTAGATTGTAGTATAACTGACTCTAAATACACTCTTTTTGAAGGTAAATTCACTTAGTATATTAACAAAATTAGATTTTTCAAACTATGAAATATTCTAAACTATTTTTCAAAACTATTATTTTTCTATTTCGTTCTTCCACAATATAGATTTTAGTTTAATAGCTGTTCTGCTATTATTTCCGTATTTATTACCGTGAGAGGAAAAGATATATGCGATGTTTAGATACATTTCATCTATCACCGGCTCTACGTATTTATTTCTCGATATATGTACATGATGAACAAGTTGTAACAGGCTTAATCCTGTTCACTTAGGATACACTTTTTTTTCTTTTCCTAAAACATTTTAGGTTCTATAAAAAAAAGCTGAAGTATTATAAATTAGGCAAAAAAAGAAAAGGAAAGAATCACAGTTGAAATGACAAAGTGAAATAAACTTGTACGTCAAGTTACCATGAGAAAAGACAAAGCAGATTTTTGGAAGGTGCAAAGCTTAGGATAGACTTTTTTTTTTTTTTATGTTTATATGACAATGATAATGTTTACTATTAAAAAGAAAAATTTTGTATTGAATATACATATTTTTATGGATTATATACATTGTTGTTTACATTTTGTTTTTTTTCGTGCTAAATTCATAGATATTTAATTTCACGCCACTAGTACCAATCTAGCATATTTTTTTTTATTGTTATTATTATTATTTATATGAAATTTACAACTGCAAGAGCAAGGCTCCTTCTATAAGTAAATAATATGATTAAGGAGACAGTGCCGAGGAGATATCACCCAGTGCTGTCTCTCCAAAAAAATATTTATTTACTGATCTCTATCATCTACGGAATCGCATGAGTCGTCCAGTGGATTTATCAAGGAAGAGACAAAGATGAGAGATGATGAATTAGAGGATTAG